>CM055265.1:159336314-159478619 GCA_029237695.1 Conchocele bisecta | reverse complement strand
CAGGTCAAAAGGTTGTTATTTACTAAATATTTCAAAGGACTTCTTCTTGTGAACTGCTTGGCCGATATGACCAAACTTAACTGAAATGGTTTGTTGGTGAAGCCTGTTCATTTTTGTCAAAATGGAGGTCATCACCAAATCCAAGATGTCCGCCGTTGAAAAGTAAGTCAAATTGTCAAAAAATCTTCTCACAAACCGCCAGGCTGATTTCGACGAAACTTTGCATGAATGATCGATAGTTAACGCTGATTCAGATTTGTTCATATGGTGGCCTCTGGGTCAAAAATGATCATGGCCCGAGGGGTCAAATAGGGGTCAAATTTTATTTTTGACCGAATATGGTCATTTTATATATCAAATCGAAGGTATAGCAGTAAATCACATGCACATTCGCAATATATGTTAGATCAGAAGGTACCAACAAATTCTGTGGAACATTTGAAGTTGTAAGTGAAGAGTCTTTGTGAAAACCTCATGTACATTTTTGGCTTTCTTGTATGTGAGAGTTGAGTCGGGCTATGCCCCATATATAAAAGTAAGATTAGCGCTAATCCTATTACTTTTAGGGGATTGGATAAATGATGCTGGTGTGGCGAGGGCCTGGCACCAGATCAGGTTGTTCTAATTTCAGGACTGAATATATATTTTGATTGTAAATATTGAGTTCTGAAGTTGGGATTTACCCCCCTCGGACAGGTGGATACGGGACACGACCCCGTTGACCCGTCTGCGTGTAGACTCCCCGAGGCTTGTACCTCTATGTCAGAAAAGCGGACGTTAAACCCTATTCACTCATTCACTCACTTTGTGAAATCAAGATGACCACTATGGAGGCTTTTAGGTGAGCGATACAGGCCCATTTGGGCCTCTTGTTTAATGAACTTGTGCTATTTATAAATGTGCACATTCCTGAAACTATGCAGACAATTGAGTCTGGAAAATTTGAAATAAATAATAAATCAATTGTCCTTAGGCGTTAATAAAATCAGTGACACTGTGGGGCGTTTCACTAAACTTTGCACGACTAAAATGTTCGTAAGTGCAAAATTATGATAGTCTGTAAATGTCGCATTATTTTCTTGTAAACAATTATTGGATTTAAATCTAAATATAAATCCATCAATTGAAATTTCCAGACAATCCTAAATTTGCACTTACAAGCATTTTAGTCGTACCAAGTTTTGTGAAACGGGCCCCAGATTTCTTGAAAAACATGAAATAGAGATGTTGGAAGGGGATTTTTTTACAAAACACGGTCAAGAGATCCATGATAATCACCGGACATGACTGCCAGAAAAAATATTGTACATAAGGTACAGAAATGAGCAGTTGCACGATGTACGACTAAAAGCTTTTTCTAAAAATGTTGGTAAATGTTTCGTGGAGTTGTTCAGATATAATGACTACATGCACATGGTAACATTAGTGAATCAAATTAGTGAATCACATTTGTGTATAACAAACTTTCTTGCAGACATTTTTATCATCCCAAATTTAACGAGTGGGTGGCAGGTGGGAGAATGCGATGGGTAATTTAACGATCAGGGTTCATCCTTACCGGAATTCCAACTGGAGATCTGGTTTGGCCCTCACAGACGTCTTTGGAATTTTGTATGTGACAGGTGAATCTGGTTATACCCCTTATGTGAGTATTGCAAATATTCGTAATCCTATTTTAGGGGAAGGGGCCAAGTGACTGCTGTGGTATGGACCTGGCACTAGGTCGGGTTATTCTAATTTCAGGGTTGAATATATTTTTTCTCGATGTAAATATTCCGTTCTGATTATGGGATCTCCCTCAATGCACAATGCAGCAGGTCAAATGGAATCAATTCCGTTTGCCCGGCCTTACATGATCTTAGTTGTTGATAGGCCGTTAAACACCAATAAAGAAACAAACAAACACATTTAACGAAACAGGTCCCAGGAAGCTAGGCTGGTCATACATGCCATAAGCCCCATTCCCCAGTCATGTTCACAGTTGTGGCGGTGACTGGCAAAATGGGGCTTATGGCCTTTGTGACCAGTACAGCTCCTGATCAAATACCACACGCATGTAGCCTGATAGTGAACAAGAATGCTTGTTAGAGGCATGACGTGTGTTTCATTGATGGAATGGCGAACAGTGCAGATCCTGATCAGACTGCGGATGCCCAGGCTGATCTGGATCTGGATCTGCACTGGTCGCAAAACCTATAAGTCCCATTTCTCCAGTCACAGCTACATTTGTGTTTGATATTGCAGCAATGGTCTGTCGGTATATAGTTGAGATGACGGGTCATTCTTCATCTGGGAGAAAAGTACGACAAACATTGTGAAAGTGTTAAAGGGAGACGACTCCATGGTGAACTGTTTACAGCCACACCCCTCGTATTGTCTCCTAGCAACCAGCGGCATTGATCCTGTAGTTCGCTTATGGAGTCCTGGCAGAGAGGTATTTCCTTTGGGACATAGGGGTTAGAAAAATCCGGAGGTTGTGGATTCAAACTTGCCTTAGGCATCAAAAATAGTTTCATTCCCACTGGTCTTTCGGATGAGACTTGAAACCGAGGTCCTGAACCTGGGTTGGTATGGGTACCTGGTACATAATCTGGATATTGTGGTTCAGTAGTAGATTTTCAATAGAGATGGGTCTGTGTATAACGCCTTTCTCATATAATTTCACATAAAGGCCCATTCTAATGTGATGCCACCAATTCAGTGAATACAGTATGTACATTTCATAGATAGAATGTAGGGTAATATTGATGTCTTCAATTCGCCCGATAAACGTGCTGAAAAAGCAGTAAGCATGTTAATATTCTGTAAATTCCGATCACAGTAGGTAGGATACCATTTGTTTTGGGAAAATCCACTAGGGGTTTCCCAAAAGAAATTGTATCCCAATATTCTGCATTGTTCTGAATTTTATGTCAACTTCAGAAAATTCAGAGTTCATGCGCAATTTAATACTTCACCAAATTCAGATATATATGGTGCATGGTTTTGCACCAATTGTATACCAACACATGGTTATTGCGCAAACATGCAAAGATGACCACAGCAAGTTATGCTGTATCCCAATATTCTGCATTGTTCTGAATTTTATGTCAACTTCAGAAAATTCAGAGTTCATGCGCAATTTAATACTTCACCAAATATCAGATATATATGGTGCATGGTTTTGCACCAATTGTATACCAACACATGGTTATTGCGCAAACATGCAAAGATGACCACAGCAAGTTATGCTTTCAGTCAAATCCCATGAATTATTGACATGCAATTGTATTGAACTGTAATATTATTAGTTAATAAATATGCTAACTTAACAAACATGCTAAGTGACATTTTGGAAAACGAGAAACATGTATTATAGGCATTTTCTTGGTAAATCATACCTGAATATTTTGTCATCATAGTACATTGTATTACGGTGTACGTTTTCAGGACGGGTCTAAGAACGAGCGGGAAGTAAACAACTGTGATGACGCGGCCTCGGCCAATCAGAAGCGGATGAATGCCGACCCCCTGGAGGTCATGTTGATGAACATGGGGTATCGGTTAAGTGGCGCGTACGACGTCGACGGTGACGACGAAGACCGGCCCGCGGAGGACCAGATGTCGTGCCCCACCAACTGAGATTAGCAGTCTGTGATTTTATATAGCGTAGGGGCGTCACTCTGGGGGTTACCTCCCATGTTGTTGGAATGCCCTATTTCGGTGATGGTGGGTTTGAATATCGGTTGTGTTTGCCGTTAATGATGGCGAGAATTGACTCAAAATTCAGAGCTCATGCGGAATTAAATTCCGCATGAGCTCTGAATTTTGTGTCAAATTTCCTAACTTTGTGAACTTTACAATTTAAATCTGCATTTGCTCTGAATATTTTGTTAACTTTGTGCAAAATTCAGAGTTCATGCGGCATTTAATTCTTCACAAAACTCCGAGCTTGTGTGCAGTGTAATCTGAATTTTATGTCCACTCATTGTCGCGCCTGCTTTAGCAGAGGCGCGACTATAGTCGGCGCTTTTTCCGTCGTCGGCGTTGTCCGCGTCGTCGTTGTCCGGTTTTTTGTAAGGCAAATGCGTTATTGTTTTTTTCACAACACGATCAAATGCCTCGGCAGGCGCGATACCGCTTCCGTGGCGGAATTCTTGTTTTATGTCATGTATGGAAAACATTGTATTTTTGTAATTGTGTATCAACGAAATGCGGCATTGCGATAAGGGAGGTGCATATACTACCAGATACTGGCTCCTGTAATATAAGCCCAGTTTTTTCCGTTCATGGCTCATGTGGCCGACTTTAAAAATGGGGCGTAGGGCAATTGTGGTCAGTCTAGCTCTTTATCTCCTAGCACTCTCCTGCAGCCTGATGAGGATCACTGGAGTTTGTATGTAGCGTGACAGGGGCCCGTTTCACTAAACTTTGTACGACTAAAATGTTTGCAAGTGCAAATTTAGGATCGTCTGGAAATTTCAATTGATGGGTTTACATTTATTGATCTACCGGTATGCTGTTTATTGAGCTATGCTCAATAAATGTAAATCCAATAATTGTTTACAAGAAAACACTGTTAATGTGAAATTTACAGTCTATCATTATTTTACACTTACGAACACCTTAGTCGTACAAAGTTTAGTGAAACAGGCCCCAGATGTTTGACATGACTGTGCACATGCACATGTACAGTCTGGTCACATCAGTGGCACATGAAAACGTACACTTTGTCTCAGCAATATGTAGGCTATCCTAGTGTACATGTATTATTAACAAAAACGCTTGCAAAAGCATCTGACAGTGTGGAACCTTTATCAGAGTGTAACCCTTTCACCTAGGTAACTGGTATGGACTCTTCCATTTAGACTTGAACTATTCCATTAATCCCAAAAGGGGTGTTTTGTAAAAAGTCCGATATTATCCACAAACAGTAGATCCTGATAAGACGTCGCGTTATGAGCCGTCTCATTTTACAATGTCTTGAACACTGGACGCTATGGTCTTGTTTTTGTAGATTGTGCTCTCTGTGCTGCATATAGCAGAGCTCCAGATAAGGTGTGTATTGGCGTATTTTACGACATAATACTTGCAGCAATGTGAAAATACGCATTGATTTTCAAATTGAGTAGAGAAAATGCTGTAATCAAGTTGAAAATTTACTTAGTTGAGCTGCAAAAAGCAAACATTGTTTGCTTTTGTTAATTTTAAATTTATTTTATCAAGGAAGAAAATCAATTATTTAATAAGGAATAAAATCAATAATACATTTGTAAAAGTAAAATACGCATTGAATTTGAAATCTGGAGGTATAATACTCTCTAGTTACAAAACTTATCTGGAGCTCCGATATAGGTAGGCTAACCCATTGGAGTTGGATTACACTTTTAGGTGTATGCAAATTTGGTAATATTTTCCTATATATAAACTAGTTTTCTTATCTCTCGATGAAAGTATATGTTATGACCACTCATCTGAACCGTCTCGCCGAGACGGTTCATATGAGTGGTTACAACACATACTTCTGATGAGAAATTATCCATTTATATAATTGTGTATCTTCAAAATGTAATAGCTGAAATGCCTTTATGGGATTCTGCCACCTATATACAATGAACTTGTGGACATTTGCTACAAGTGTATTTATAATATCAGGATCATATCTGTAGCCGATTTCAACAAAATTGTTAAGCATACTTATCTAGCTAAGTATACTTTGAGGGAGTAATTATTTAATTTTCAGGAAATGCATTATTTCATATAGAACTATCGCCTGCGTATATTTGATGATTAAAAGTACCGATATGCAGAATTATTATACTGAATTAATTACATTATTATCACAGCTGTGATAATGTAATACATTCAGTATAATAATTTGGTCAGAAAATATTTTATTTCATTAAATAAAAATTAATAAATGTATCCTTAAATTGAAAAGTTCTCCCTCAAAATGTACTCAGCAGAGTAGGCCGAAATGAAATAAGCCAAATGTCATGTTTTCGCCCATTAATAGGGGCGATACAGACCGCTTGCTAGATGTCAAGCATTGTTTATCAATTGAAGGGGTCAGTGGAAAAAGGGGGGTAAGTCCATAAGGACTTAACCCCCTTCTTCCACTGGCCCCTTCAACTGAATTTGTAACATGTGTGGACCCTGTTTGTGCTGAACAGTAGTATAGTGGGGATGGAAATGGTACCACCTATGTTGGAAGTGCTTATCTGTGCTGAATAGGGTCCCACCTACCACAAAAAATAACTTATGACAAATTATGAGAAAACCCATGACAGAAATTGTCATGTTAAAGAAACAAAACCTGTAGGTATTACGACAAATATGACAAATTATGAGAAAACCCATGACAGAAATATTCATGTTAAAGAAACAAAACCTATAGGTATTATGACAAATATGACAAATCGTCAGAAATCCTCAGACAGAAATTTGCTTGTTGAACAAGTAAAACCTACATGTATACGAAAAAGTCTTATGACAAATATGACACCACAACCTCCAACACCAACTTCCGAGTTATTGCTATTGCGAGAAAAGGCGAAATCACCCGGGATCACATATAGTAATCGTCTGAGAGTTGCGGGGTTGATCAATCTGATAAACCCAAAATCCTCAGATCAGACCTCCCGATATATTGGGAAATTAAGGGATGAAGCTAAATCGCTCGGAATAAAATATAGTAATCGTCTGAGAGTTGCGGGTTGACCAAACTGATAAACCCAAAATCCTCAGATCAGACCTCCCGAGATATTGGGAAATTGAGGGATGAGAACAAAATCACTCGGACACATCACATATAGTAAGTCTGAGAGTGCCGGGGTTGACCAAACTGATAAACGCAACACAGAACAGCGCGTTTACGGAGATGTCTGAGAGTAAGCGTGTAATCGAAACCGCGCTGGTCCGCGCGATTATAGCGAAAGGACCAGAAATAATGGCGGAGGTCGATGAGCAGAGTGAAACGGTCAAGGCTGGAAGGAGAACTGTCGAGCTCACCTTTCATAGAGAGGTTGGTGGTATTATTTCCGATAGGATAGTAGATAAACTGATGCCCTATATCACTACACATTTTCATCTTAGGTACGCGTATTCCCACAACCTGAAGCATATCGATGAGGTTGATTCCAAAGGCCAGCCTAAAACTATTACATTCTACAAGAATATCGGAGGGAGTCATTGGATGTCATCGCTCTCCGACGTAAAGCGCTGGGTGGCTGTACAGGAGACCAGGCGGATGGACATCGATAAAATCTCTCGCCCAAACACGAAGTGGACGTTCGTAAGATGGGTGGAAGTGTGTGTCAAGCTCGTGCAGGGAAGGATTTGGGTCTTAAGTCAAAGTTCGCGGGGGGAGGGCTGCTACCAGAGTGGCTGCGAAATAAGAAAGGTATGTATTCTCTAGATCAGTACGATGACGGATTGTGTTTATTTCGATGTTTAGCGATTCACGGGGGGTCTCGAGCAGATAGGTGCTGTGCTAAAGCGCGGGAGCTCAGGAGTATTTTGGTGAGAGGAAACCAAACCCAGTTCCATTTGATAACTTGAAGAAGGTCGAAGAGAAGTTTAAGGTTGGTATTGAAGTGTATGAACCCACAGAGGACGGAGTCTGGTATTTGAGAAAAAAACCAGCGCATTACGCCGCAGTCGGCACCAAACATATAACCATCAGATTATTCCAAGACCACGCATTCCTTATAACCAAGCTTAAAGGAATCACCCACACGTACTGTTGCAAAGATTGCTCCCAACGATTCGCACAAGCCTGCCATCTGACAAGGCACGCACGCACCTGTATGCGAGGGGAGACCCAAGTAATCTGCGAAGGTAAGATATTGGAGCGTCCTAGATCCGCGTACGAAAGGGCATTCTTTCCGAAAAGCGCGAAGAGCTACGGCGCATTGGAATGGATGGGGCGCATTGAGAAGGAAGAAGGCATCCACATCCATACCGAACAGTGCGGGCACGGTGGCGAGCTATGGATTGCCGGAGCTCCAGTAGACGGTTACTGTCAGGAAAATAACAGTGTACCAGTATCACGGCTGCTATTGGCACGGATGCCCGGCACACTCCATAAGCAGGCGTGACGAGTTTGACAACACCACCAGGCGTGAGAAAATGATTACAAAGGCCGGGTATGAGTTGGAGGTGATGTGGGAGCACAACTTTAATAAATCTGTCTGGTGCACCACCCGATACTTATGATCACCATTATGCTCGCAACAAAGCTCGCAGTGGAGCAACAAATTGATTCCCACATTGTTAACCATTGTTCAGCATTTGTTCAACAGTTGTTAAGTATTTGTTAAGCATTGTTCAGCAATTGCTCAGCATTGTTAAGCATTTTCTCAGCAGTTACTAGCGAGCGTTAAGCAATTGCTCAGTAATTAATTGATAACTTCGTAAGCAGTTGGTTGATCAGTCTTTAGCAGAAGCTTGGCGTGCTTAGTCCTTAGTCTCGGTCCTTGCAATGAAAGAGAGCGACCCATTTCGTTTGCCGAGCAGTCGTCAATCGCGTATAGGGTGGGCTCGCCCTGGAATCTTTGGTAGAAGCCGCGCAACCAATCGTGAAGCCCGTCGCCGGGGTCAATAACGTATACGTCAGGGTCGGTCCATATCCACGGGCGTCGCTGATAAGTCTCGTTGTGCCGCACAGTGGGACACAGGATCACAATGTGTCGAAAGATATCGCGGTAGGACTCCTCCAGCAAGTCGAGGATGAAAACTGTTTTTCCACATCCTGTCTGCCCACATATTATGGCAGAGTGGGCATCACAAACTTTATTTGTATTTAAATCTTTATATTTAGTAGAGTGCTGAGACGTAGGTTCTGAACGACGGTTCGGTCCGCGTCTGTTGACGTCAGCGAAATGGTGAAAGCGAGGCGAACAGTCCCCGGCACAATGACGTCGCTAGCTTCGAGGTTGGGGAAGCGGGCCAACAGCTGCTGGTTCTGGTCGATCGTCGATGAGTTGTTCGTAATAACGACGCTTTGTCTCACGCCTTTCGCCCCAAGGGGCTCCCGCAGTCTGCGGTATCGATTGAGTTTGCGGCCGTATTGACTCGAAGACATTATTGAAACCAAATACTCTATTAAACCCGTATGGGTTTTTCTTTAATACATCGTTAAAAATGGCTGATTACGATATGGACGAATTCGGCCGATACGATATGGACGAATTCGGCCGAGACGATTATCTCGATGATGATGACATCGACGATGACATAGAGACTGCAGTTCCAATTCGTGAATTGGGCGAAATAGGTGGCGCTACCGGCACCATTAGTCTAAGCCAGGAATTAGTCGAGTCAACTGTAGACGACCACTACAACAGTTTGGCAGAAAAAGGTGTGGTCCCGTCTGTCGGCCGCGACTACTCCAAGTTCGAATTGGATCTGCGGGGTACGTTGCGACTACGATCAGCACCAAATGTCCGGCTCATCAACACAAGAACCGGAAAACCCCTAGCGCTGAGCACCATTGCCGGAAAAAACCTGGGCGGTGGCCAAATCGTAAAGAATGAATTAGGATTCGTAGATTGGGCGCGGGGTAAAACAATTATACCGGCCCGCGCTGTAGAGGCCCTACAGTCTACTGACGAAACGATGGCGAAGACGGCCGCCGCGATAGAAACTGTCGAGCTCAGCGAGGTCCCTCGTGTAGCCACCGACGCTATTCACACAATGGAGCTCAGCGAAAGCGAGATAGATGGAATGCTCAACCTCGACCAAGGGTCGAACGGTTACTTACCTCTTCGCGAACTCCGGGGCCTCGATAGGGCTATGCAAACAGTCCGGGGTATATACTATACTATATGAACCATAGTTCTAACTATCGAGCTGCTCGTAGGTAGTGCGGCGGCTGCACCCGCGCCAGCACCCGCACCCGCGCCATCCAGGGGAGCTAATGAGTGGGCAAAAAAGCATCTAAAAGCCCTAACCAGTCTCCTAGCCAAATATGCCGGAAAGGCGGCTGCCGCGCTGCCTGGGCTGATCGGGAGTGTCGTCTCCTACTTGTTATCTATATTATCAAAAACAGCCGGATGGGTGGCCGAAAATACTTGGGCTTTAATCATGGCGATCGCAGGTCTTCTACTATTCTCCGCCCGAGAGTTCCTAAAACCAAAGCACAAATAGTCCGATCACCACGAGGGCTACGAAGATTCCTAATTTCTCCTCCTCGTGGGTTGTGACACTAGTTCCCGCTCCTGAGGTGGAACTGGTGGAACTTGATGGTGTGTCCAATTCGTGATTTGGGGGTGGTGGGGTGAGTGTATCCAATTTCAAAATTGTTGATGATTGGATTGGGGGTTTTATGAAATCCTTTTCAAATTTATTTGAATTTCCAACTCCGCTCTCGGGCCTCTTGCAGGGGAACTTGATGATATCTGCGTTCATGTTACCGTTGTGGCCGATTTTTTGATTGGCGGTGGCGATTACGATCTGATTATTGTAACCGTCAACCAGGTCGTCTCGTAGTATCATATTGCTCGGCGCCATATAAAGACTTATTCCAAATACATAGTCTACTGGGGTGCTGGAATTCTGCAAAACATCTTGATACCGTTTGATCGCATCCGGGAGGTCCACCGGTTTGTTTATTGCGTCCTCGACATTTTCCAAGAACTGTTTTTGTGCGTCAAACGCCTTCCCGTCTCCTATTATAGAACTGTGCGCTTGCGCCTGTGCGCCGAGGATGGCCCAGACGTATGTGCGAATGGAGTCGTTGAGGCGAGTAACCCCGGCCTGCGTGAACCCTAGACCCTTATCTAACATAAATGTACCCCACTCGTCCTGTACCTCAGCAGCCTGCTGTATGTAATCGACGTGAGCTCGTTTCGGAGGTAACGAATTGCAGGAGGAGACGCCGCAGTGCCGACCTCCAGACACTTCCGGCCCGAAGGTCATCGTCGCGGGGTCAAAATTCCCAGCGTTCCGACTGACGATGTGGTCGCCGGAGTGATCGTGTCTAAAATCAGTCCGTCCAATTCCCGGACTGGCCCCGAATGAGAACGTCCCCGAGGCCAGTGCTGTTAGGAAATGCTTTCTGTCTCCAGTCCGCGTCTTTTGAAACGTTAAATTCGTTACACAGTCTTTCGAACGCCCTACGGTCGTATGCGTTGGAAATGGGATTCCATGCGTCGTCTTGAGGTAGTGGAATACTTAGTTCTTTGAGAATCCTCCTAATAGTATAATACACATGAAAGTTGTAGACGCTACTGCTCAGCATGCTGTTCCTGTATTTTATGTGGTCTCTGAAAGAGACGCCACACCCGGTTGTGGCACACCACACGGCAAAATTTAGTTGGTTCTGCCAGAACTGCATAGGGTTGTTGTTCCAGTTTGTTATGACATCCTGTGTAATGGTTTTAGGAAGTCTGTACTTTTCAAACATGTTAGTAAAATTGGTGTTGAAACCCAGGCCCAAACTGGCTCTTATTTGGGGGTGCACAAGCCCACCAATGGTGTTCTTTTGAGTGTATACACCTCCGACCAGGTACTTTGCATTATAATTAAAGCTAAATGCTTTGGTATCCATTGAAATATATTATTATGTTTGCTACTATCACTAATGTTCAAAAAGAGAGTTGTGAACTTCAGAAGTCAATCGACAACTGTTGTGGAAAACGCCGGGTAGGCCTCAGATCAATCAACTTCACGATTGGGTGGCGAAACTTGGGGGAGCGCGAAGGGTTTTACTATGTGAAGGATGGACAACAAGTAAGTGTAAAGCTACCTCCCGGACTGTGGGGAGCAAGACAACTCATATACTTGTTTTCCACAGAGCTTGGCGACGGAGCCAACCTCACAGTATCGAAGGCTACCGGGCTCGCAACATTAACAGCCCCCGACGGTGCTGTGATAACTATATCAGACCCATTAGGCATTCGCCTCGGTTTCAGCCGCCCACTTAAAAAGATTGTTTCCCCTCGGGGCCAAAAATTTGTTGGAGATGTGCCTATGGATCTAGCCTTTACCAAAACCCTCAAAATACATTTGAACCAGTTGAACACGTCACACAACTTGTTGGATGGAGCCCCCAGCACACTACTTCAAACAGTGCCCGCCAGTGATTGTTATTTTGGGGAGACTGTGACATTAGACTTCCCATCCCCCGAGATGAAAGTTTTGGAATCTGGACACACCCACGAATTTAAGGTCTCTATTTTCGACGACCGATCTAAAGAGTTGAATAACTATTATCCGATTTCGGTCGTTCTAGAAATTTCAAATTAATTCAAAGAATTAAACTCAATGTTCGTAATAGAATTGATAACAACCAACATTATGAGTATATACGGGCCAGATAGTTCTTCCAATTGCTATTGGTTGTCCCCATCGAAATACAAGGATGGTTCGGGTGGTGGATTCACCCCCACAGAGAGTGATTTTTTAACTACCGGGAAAACCGTAGCACTGGTTGATGATACTGTGGCTTCAGCTACAAAGTACATTCGTAGAAGTATAACACAACTGAGAACGGACGTCCTAACATCTATAGTACAAGTTCACCAAGAGGCCCGGACGGCGATTGAGGAAGTCCGGACGGGTATTGAGAAAGTCCGATCAGATACACAGACTGACCTTACGGAAGCCTATGGGATGTTGCACTCTGAGGACCAGACAGCACTTACTGAAATAGGCGGAAAAATAACCGAATTTAGGGAAGAGGCCCATACAGAGTTTATGGAAGTTTCCGATAAACTAAACCGAGTTCGTAAAGGCGCGAATAAAGCACTTGAGGAGACCTCTGAAAAGATTCGTGTTGAGGCCCATACCGCTACCGATGAGCTTGCCGCATTGTTGGACACATCTGTAGAGCAGTTTAAGTTATTGCAACAACAAAAACGTGTCATAACAGTTTGGGCTGAGAAGCGGGGCGCATTGAATGAGGGGATCTATGAATATTCATTTGGTGCCAAAGCGAGCAATAGATATGGGGGATACGTCATGACATCTCCAGGTACGGTTCGACGAATGGCGGTCTGTTCGGTTAATGCTAAGGGTAAACCTGTGGGCGCGGTCATGGTAAATCTCGTACTGGATGGGAAAGAACGGGCGGATGGAGTCACTAAACTCGATGGACAGAGTTCAGGGGTGGTTTTGTTCGCCAGTGACGATCCAATTAGACATTCCGAAGTGTTAGTAACTTTGTTACGAAAATGGCTGACCTAGCGAGTTCTTCCACGGTTGTGACATTGTTGATTGAACTAAATTTGTAAAATTTAAATATGAACGGATCACCGCTTCCGAGCATGCTTCCAATGTTCAACCCCAATCCATCAACACTGTTGAAATTGGATGATATTGGTTTTGGCGAAAGAAGTTCAGATTTTAGGTTAGAAAACATCTGCGAGATGCAGCAGATTCTAAAACATGAGGGGGAAACTCGGAGGGTAAATGCTAAAAAATATAGACGAGCTGCAAATATAACGGAGGGGTGAGCACCTTGTTATCGTCCTCCATTTCTATACTAGGTGGGGCCGGAACCGCTGCATTGTTATCTACAGTCGTGGCAATTCCTATTGCTGTGGGTTTGAGTGGTGTAGCCACTGGGGCGGGACTGCTGTGTATAGCGTTCAGAGTAGTGGGAAGAAAATTCAAAAATAGAAAGCACGACCGAATAGCGGTTCTCGCGAGGTCTAAGAAAAATAGCATCGACGTTATCGTGTCCAAAGCGTTGGCCGATAACAATATATCGGACGCTGAATTTGAGTCGGTGGTGGAGATGTCTCGATATGAGGATCTAAAAAATACTATTAGAAGTAAGGCGCGCGCCACCCTTCCCAAGATTGAGAATACTGATTGGGATAAAGTTAGGTTAAAATTGGGAGATAAAGTGGGGGGAAATGTTACAACACCACCGTGAGTATGTCAACCACCGGCCACCATACATTTCTATAAACACAAACTGTCCATACCAGGAAGTAATCCCGTTACCGCGTGACGCAATCACCTCTCTCATATATATAGATCGCCTCGATAGCTTGGTGCATAAACCAATACACGCCAATCGCTATTGGAGAAATGCACTCAGGCTATAAATACACATAACCGTGTAATTGGAACAGTGTCGTCTGCTGATAGATTAAAAAAGGTGGTACAGTTAGACATGCCCGATATTTTATCAATGGTGTTCCTGCCCGACCGCTGTTTAACATTGAGAAAATATCGGTTATATCTTTATAACTGACTTTCTGATTTGAATTATTACTAAACGATAATGCTTGCGAGCACGTAATTCCTTGTTAACCAGTCGATGCGTAGCCTGAGTGCATTTCACCTTATCGATTATTGGGATAACAGTGGGGGAAAAGTTACAACATCACCTTCGATAATAGGCCTCGGTTTCGGCTACTATTTCATGTTAAACAAACAAAACCTATAGGTAAACCAAAGTTTGATATGAAGCCATATACTTGTCTCGATTGTGGCAGAGAATCCGCGACATCGCGCGGATTGGGGGTACACATGCGAAGGGCTTCGTGGAGACCCACCAAAATCTTGTGCGAATGGTGTGGAAAATCAATGGCTAGCGCGCCAACCGTAAAGATACATAAACTCTTGGCATGCCAAGGGGTTCCTGCAGAAATTAAATCCGATATCATTAAACATAGAACGCAGGTAAAAGGCTACGAAATCGATTTTTAATCTCTAACCACCAATGTATAGGAGTTTTTTTACACTCCTATAAATAAATTATAGACCCTATATTAGAAAAAGGACTTTCCTGTGGTAGGTGGGACTATATTCAGCACCGATAAGACCCTCCAACCTAGGTGGTATCATTTCCATCCCCACTATACTACTTGAACACATATGTCATAGTATAGTGTTTGGTTGTCAGTGGCTGAAATGTGACATTAACTGGAGAAATGGGGCTTATGGTAGTTCTTTCCTCTCTAGCTCGTGATCTGCTGGCACATTCACATAGCCCGATAATAAACTATCGTAAAGACCATAAATAAACTATCGTAAAGACCATAATCTCCAATTCTCCAGTCACAGCCACAAATGAGTTTTTTTTTTGTTTATCAATGTGAATACCCATCCCTAAATGACATTAGCTGTTGCTGGAACGTTATACCCATTCACTTTCTCAATGTGAAGGGATGGGCTGTGGACTAGGGGATATGGTATTGGACTTCAATACTGGAGGCTGTGGTGAGTTCAATCCTTGCTCTAGGCGTGAACAATACTAACATAGTATTTCCATCCAAGTGGTCTGTCGGATGAAACTTTAAACTGTGGTCCCGTCTCTATATGACCTTAACTGTTGCTGTAGCGTTAAACCCATTCACTATCTCGATGTGAATACAATCTGATATCAGTGACTTCTTGTAGAAAGTTAGGCATGCTGATCACTGTGTCTTTGTTTTAAAACTTATTTCATTGAGTTTCACTATCAAGAATATATTTGACCCCAGCCGCCAACAAGATATTTTTCACTTTGTAACACATTCCCCTCCTACTACATCATAATTAATTGTGTGCTGACATGTCACTCTTATCCCGTTTTCCCGGCCTTGCATGACCTTAGCTGTTGATAGGCCGTTAAACACCAATAAACAAACAAACATGTCACTCTTATGGTAATTAACTAATGAAATATGACATGGAAATACACACTTCGACGCATAACATTAATTTGAGGAAAATCACTTAATTGTTACATTCTCGTATTAGTGAGTATATAGAGAATAGTATGTTAGTGCCGTGAATGGGAAAAAATATCTCGTTTCCGTGCCGTGCCAGATATTGTTTCCCATTCACGGCACTAACCTACTATTCTATATATCCCGTCAACATCTACAAATAGCTTTAAAATACAAAAAATAACCCCAGCCGCATCCTCAAAATCGGAGAATCGACTAGTATGACAACCGCACATATTCATACGCAGTGATTAGGTCATATTGACAGGATATCAAAAATGTTTCACGGCACATACGTAGTGTTGACGGGATCAATTACATTTTACTCTCATATCTATGTTGCGTAATAGCAGGATGGGGGAGTGCGATTGATCCATACTGCGTGAATCCGGTTACATTTGTCTCGTATCATAAAAAAATGTGCACTAAAGATGACTGGATTTTGTACGGTTGGTGTTTCCTCCAATAAAGTTCACTGCGTTGGTTCATATCCTTGTCTGTGTCAAGGTCATTACCAAGGTCAGGAATGATCGAGACAAATTGTCTCCCCCAATTCATATGAACCAAGTATACTTCAATTGTTATGACGTTATGGCCAATATAGCTTGATCTGACGAACGAAAAGTGGTAACAATGCAGTTGAAGTGTAAGGGATAGGCCAGAGTAGATAAGTACACGTAGTCACTTAATCACTTATAATGTACACTATATTACATGGGGAACACACAGGAATACATGATACATTGATATGCGAACATCACTGTACTGTGCATGATACTATTCAATTACTACAAGGTTGTAAGCCAATCGACTGTTATACTTTAACGCAACTTAAAAGCTATGGACGAATAAACTCAGTATGTGGTAGTCAATGGTCCCGTAGTGGACAATAGTATGAATGCACAAGTACTTTGATGATCGCTAATCAAAGTGAAATAACATACAAGTATAACATGGCATAACGAACATTGGAGGACAAATGACAATCATCTGAGCTACCCCAGTGCTGGCGTATCTCAATAGATAGTGTAACCTCTGAGTATCAAGGTCCCAAGGTCTGCCTCACCCGCAATATGAGGTCTAGTCAACAATATGATTATAATCCAACTTCAAGTGGATTAATCCATAAACAATATATGTAGTCTTACTACAATCCTTTAGCTATGATATGCCATGATAGGAGTATTACCATACACTATCAAAGTATACATATGTATTGCCTATGCAATATATTTCCAAAGTATGAATGTCAAAGTCAAAGCCGGATGTGGTTACATCACATGATAGTCAATAACGATAATGTTCCGGAAGCTGGTTCCCGGAAGTAAAGTTCCACAGGTAGTATTATCTCCGGAAATGGTGGACCAGATGTAAAGTTCCTATGGTATCACTCGACTGTAGCAACCCGGAAGTGGTAGACCGGATGTAAAGTATCCATGGTGAATCAATGGGTTATAATACCGGAAGTGGTAGACCGGATGTAAAGTTCCGGTATAATACAAAATGGCGATTATCACGTTGGCTAAGACGCCGGGAAAAGTTTCACTTAGGTGACATTCAACTCGGTGGTAGTATAAATATATGATATGTGTGTATGGCGTTTCACTTCACTAAACTATGGCTGTGACTGTCTGCTGAACGCGAGGTAGCTATCACACACTGCTCTATACAGGCCTGTACCCGGAGCTGCTACACACACTGCGCCAGACAGACGTACGGACACTCGGACGACCCGATACTCTGCACTGACTGGGGTCTGCCCTCAAACGAGTGGACCAAAACGTCCAATGTGGCTCGCTGGAGCGTTCTCAAGAGGCTACAAAAATGAAATGAATCTCCAATTACTGGACGAATACGCACAGACAGACAGACAGGATGCACAACAGACTAAAACGGGAATCGAACAACGGCAAATCACAGCTGAAATAAAATGTTCTAGGTACATACCAAAATCCTCCGTGTCACTGGTGAATACAGTACTAGTCTTCTGTAACCAGAAAATATGTGTCCCGCCAACACATAGCGAGACATCGCTTATATACGCACCAGTGAAACCATGCACGGAATAATGGATATGCCTACCCCTCGTACGACATCTCACATAAATACTACAAAACCATGGCTTTTGCCATGTCACCCGTGGGTTATATTTGGCATAAATATATGTTCCCACGCCTTAATTCAACCAAAACCAGTGTACAGCCCTCGTGAATAAATACCATCCAACATGGTATACCCACACTACCATAAATCTGCACACTATAGACCCAGATCTCATAATCCGAAATCTACTCGACTTGTCTCGACAATGCGAAGGTCGCTTCTTGGCCCCGCCAAACCCCTCCATATCGGTCCTACGGCTATACACTCAAATGAGAGTGTAGCACATACTAAACTCAAATATCGTGGTCATTTACGGAAATATCACGACACAAAACATCACCATTATGGGATCTGATATATCCGTGTTGGCCAGTACCAGGCTATGATGAAACACTAACCCGTAGCATACATAACAGGGCAGACCATGGTATGGTCTGCGCTATATACTGGCTTCACCTACAGAAGGTCCCTTATATGGTGAAACACTGACACGCGGACAAACTCGGCTGGCACGGACAGTGGACATCCGTAATACTAAAAGGTATATTTTCCCTAGCGAAACCAGCACACGCAGTTAACGAGTTCTCTACCACACACATGCATAGTCTGTGGCAAATATGGCGTGACATCAGTAAAACATTGCTCATAAAATAGACGTATATTTAAATCCGCAAATAGGACAAGCATAAACTTATCTCCACCAATACAACATAAGCCCCCTTATTACACGCACATTGTACATGGCAAATGTACATGCTAAATCACAGGTGTGTAAAAATCACAGGTGTGTGAAACCACAGGTATGTGGAATCACAGGGATGTGAAATCAATAATACGCACAACAATACAACACAGTACCACACATCACAAATATACAATTATACGGATTCCAGAATGTACAAGAATACACGTGTCACGCGACAGTCTGCAGCATAAGTTGTATCCCGCTTGAAATTTAGTCATGATTCTTCAGTGCTCCATGTAAGTTTTGTATCTACAGAGTTATGAGTATCATACCCGCATATTTCAAATTCAATGCATATTTTACTTTTACAAATGTATTATTGGTTTTCTTCCTTATTAAATAGGGAATAAATTATAAAAAAACAAATTTGAAAATTCACATATTTGAGCTGCAACCTGTTTGCTTTTTGCAGCTCAACTACCGTAAGTAAATTTTAAACTTTATGACAGCATTTTCTCTACTAATTTTGAAAATCAATGCGTATTTTCACATTGCTGTGAGTATTTTGTACTTCCACTTTTGATAATCAATGCGTATTCAGCTAAAATGGGGAGACGAGTAATGGGTCATTTTTTCAAAAGTCACTTAATTATTTTTTAAATTCATTGTTCCCACTAGTGTTTGTTTTTGTTTGTTTGTTGGGGTTTAACGGCCTATCAACAGCTAAGGTCATTTAAGGCCGGGTCAATGGGTTTAGTACTAAATCCCATATATTACATGTACAAGTACAAGTACATGTACATGTTCAAGTACATGTACAAATGGGGGGAAAATCCCAAAATCAGAACTGAATATTTACAATAACAAAACTATATATTAAAAGAGTGCGAACATTAAAAATAGCCGCCAAGGAGAGTTAAGTCATGGGCAATGTTTTAATATAATCAATAGGGTCCCTCGTCTTGCCGTGTTAAACATGTATACTGAATTTGGTTACGATACGTCAAGTAGAACTCGAGTTATTGCGTGAACAAGGATGCAGTCTGCGAAAATTTAAAATGGCCTCCCCATAGCATGTACACGTCTGGGTATTCTTAGGACCCAGTACACATACATGTAAGCATTATATGTGCATGTGTATAAGTAATCATGTAGACACACATGCTATGTGTGCCAGGCCCAAATGCATATTATAGGAAACAGGCAGGCAATTGATTTCCCATAGACCCACATTCACACAATCATGACAATCGCAAACTACCTGCGGTAAAATTAATTGTGTTACTTGCATTCCTGGAGTCAATGACCTAACATCCTAAGCCGGTTCTAGATCCATGCCAAACACGGGGTCATACGGGTTGATTTCCCAATAGTATTTTTCAATATTTTTCGCAAGATCCTCCTTAACTGATTGTGAGAGGCGGTGAGAGCCGCCGCCCTCAGAAAAACAGTAAATTTTGGCTATTTTCAACCGTCCCGTGATGCCTCAGGATAGAGTCAACTTATGAATAATATAGACGGTAAACCAGTCCTGGTACAGCTTAGCAACAAGGAGTAAATTCTCAGGACAGCGGCATTGATTGTTGTCAGGCGCGTAGCTGCATTAAGGCACTGCAGGCCCGGGCCTGCATCATTTTCGAGAAAATGGAAAAAATAATGTGCCAGAGTACATCATTTACCTTCTAGTTTCGATTTTTTCTGGGGTGGGCATGCCCCCAGACGCCCCTAGCATACTCGCACCAACGGTGCTCGAAGTCGTCAACCGGGCCTGCAGATTCAAATTGGCTAGCTACGCCCCTGGTTGTTATTATTATGACAGAGAGATAAATAGATGCTGCAGGAAAGGTATGTCCGTGTAAAACAGTTTATTATACTATTTTCATGCTCTACACATGCAGGTTAATTTTCTGTGGGGGTGAGATAGCGATTTTGAAAGTGAAAGAAGACGGTTCTTTCAAAAAAGGGAAATAATTAGTTTAGTTTAAACATATTTTATTGCTCTTTTTTTTTTTTTTACAATTTACAATAATTGTACAATAAACAAATTTCTGGTAAAGAGAGCAAACGGGTTGGGCTACAAGTTTTTACAACGTTAGCTACAGCCCTTCCCAAATGCTTATTACAAGTATTAAACATGTGGTATAATGGCGGTGAAATATACGGATAATGTAATGATATATGAGCAAAAAAAATGTACGACAAAAAAAAACAAAAAAAACAAAAAAAAAAACAACTAGCATGCATATATGTTCGTGTTGCACTCTCCAGTGAATTCAGACCGCTTGACATCCAAAAATCGGGCCACTATGTAAGTTGATTATTTTCCCTATAAAACAGGAATATGTTAGTGAGTCTACTCATTATTAAAATTATTAAAACGACTAGTGAGTTTTATGTAGCGCTGAACCTCTTTGAAAATGGTAGCATTAGATTCATATTCTTTTGACTCGTCTCCAAACAGTATAGTATCTATTGACAAGGGGTTGTGTTGACGGGTTGCGGTAAACATTTGCTGGCGTTGTTGGTTGAATGATGTGCATTTGAAAAAGTAGTGCTCGGCATTTTCAACGTCTTGTGTGCAGTGACATAATGGGGATTCTCGTAGATGATTTATAAATAGATCGGAATTTAAATTGCTACATTGATTTCTTATGCGGGCGTGATAAACTGATTGTGTTCTTTCACCTATCAGGTAGTATGCTGGAACAATTGCCGGTTTGAACAGCTGTTTTAGTTTGGCTTTAAATGTTGCTAAGGAGGGGGAATTCTTAATTTCGTCATCTAGCTCGTTCCATAATGCTAATGAAGATGGTATACAAGATTTAGAGTAGATTTCTGTTCGCCTGGCTAATGTAATAAAATTGTTCCTATTACGCAATTCATATGGATTATTTTCTCCGACTAGTTGTGGGAATAGCTCGTGTAGATAGGTTGGAAGTTTACCTGCCTTTTCTTTGAATATTAACACTAACTTTTGTATTTTTCTTCGGTCTGATAGCGACACCCATCCAATTTCTTGAACAAGTTTATTAATTGAAACTGAACGGGTTAGACCAGTAAGTAGTAGTAAGGGAGTCAAAATGATACCACCTACCGTGGTATCGTTTATAACCCTCTATAATACCCCCACCACCCCCGAAAATCAAAAAATTGGTTAACGAGGAAAATCCCGACAGCAAATTTATGAATTTTTGGAGAAAATAATTTTGAGAAGAGGGAGTCCCAATTATATTGGTAATTGACTTTTGAAAAAAGTCGAAATCATTCATGCAAGTACAATAGTTTATATTCCTCATTTTTCTTCTCCGATATAGCTAATTTATTTCGCAGATCAGCAACTAATTCTACCAGCTCTATTCTACCACGTTCACCTTTAGCCACCTGACAGCGTAGTTGCTTATGTCTACAAAGAGTTTGGGCACTAACGAATTTACAAGGGCATCTAGGGCATTGAAATTGTGGGGGGACACAAGGAAACTTTCTACGTCTCGCTAGATGCCTTCGTAGATAGTCTTTACACGTAAACGTCTTACAACAAGTCTCACACTCCATTATATATGTATATAAAATGTATCTGTTCAATTGGACGTCAAAAAAACATTATGTAAATTTTTGACGTCCAATTGAACAGATAAATTTTATAGGTTATACAAAAGTATATATACAAAAGTATAATACAGAAAATATGATAACGCCAGAAACTAGAGCAGAAATAGAAAGTTTGAGAAGAGAAGCCGAATCTTTAGGGATTACTTATAGTACACGGTTGAGAGTTAGGGGGTTGACAAAGCTGATAAATGCCACAAAGAATGAGGCGTTTATGAAGCGGTTTACCCGCGCTTATAAAAGAGGGGCATTTACAAACATCTCACTAGCGGATGAAGTTGGTAACAGAATTCAAAAAGAAAGTATTGCGGAGTTAAGGGCTAGTGTAATAAAAACCTTCAAGCACCAATAATTTGTCCCAAATTAGACACACAGGCGGCCAATACAAAATAAAAGATCTCTCGTTCGCGCGATAGTGGAAAAAGGTGAAGAAATATTGGGGGCTCACGATGAAACATGGAAAAGTTAGAAAATGGAAGACGGGTAGTTACATTATTCCTTTCGTAAAAACATTAACATTAACGAGTCTGAACGCATGTCCGAGAAACTCGCTCCGTATCTAACAACCAATTTTTATTTGAGATATTTCATATTCTTACAAGCTAGAACATATGGAGGAAATTAAAAATGGAAAAACCTGTAACTATAATAATGCACAAAAATCTCGGTGGTAGCGAACCACTATCATCAATGAAAACCGTTAACAAATGGCTGTCAGATAAGGAGCAAACACGAATAATGTCCGATAAAATAGACAGACCGAATACAAAGTGGAAGTTTGTAAGATGGGTAGAGGTTTTCGTAAAGCTAATACAGGGTAGTAGGGAAAAGATTTGGGACTACAATCCAAAGAAGCGGCAGGAGGAGAACTTCCAGAATGGCTGAAGAATAAAAAAGGTATGTATTCTTTAGATAAGTATAATGACGACCTTTGTCTGTTCAGGTGTCTAGCTATGCATATGACAGATAAAAGACCCGACAGATGTACAGAAAAGGCGAAAGAACTTAGTAAGCAATATTTTGGTAGTAATGTGGTTTCACCAATTCCTTTTTCAGATCTGAAAAAGGTTGAAGAGTTTTTTAAAATCGGTATAGAAGTATATCAACCCACCCAATGTAACGTATGGTGGTTGAAAAAGGTACCAGCGCACTATAAGGCAATAGGTAATAAACCAATGACAATAGGACTGTTTAATAATCACGCATTTCTAATAAAAAACCTTAAATTAAAAACCTATCTAAAATTTACGCCTGCGATAATTGCAAGCAGAAATTCACGAAAGCGAGTAATATGAAGAGACACGGACCAAAATGTATGAAAGGTGAGACAAAAGTAGTATGTGATGGTAATTATTTAGAGCGCCCGCGTTCGTCGTTCGAGAAAGCGTTCTACCCAAAAAGTTCTAACAGGGGCGATCGATTGGATGTACTCTGTGGAAAAGCGCGAGGGAATTCACATTCACCACACCACGAACAGTGTGGACACGGGGTGAAAGATGGATTTTAGGAGCTCCAGTAGATGGATACTGTCCAGAAACCAATACCGTATATCAATATCACGGCTGTTACTGGCACGGGTGTGAGATTCATGCAAAACATAGAAAAGAAGAACGCGCTTCCACTATGAGAAGAGATACACTTATTAGAAGAAGCAAAGAATTCAACCTAGTAGTTATGTGGGAATGCGAATTTCAAAGAACTGGTAAAGACATAAAGATCGGTTGCGACACTACTCTTTATCCATATCAGATAGTATACGATTTTGAGGCATATCTCAACCCAGAATTTGAAACTCGGTAATAATCTAGAGTACGAAGCCGAGCACGTTCCGGTAAGCGTTAGTATAGGAGATAATTTTCTCAGGAACAGTAACTCATATTTGTGATAAAGATCCCGCAAAACTTATAGAAAAATTCGTAGAAGATTTAAAAGTCAGGGGAAAAGCTATAAGAGAAGAAGTGTGGTCAAGATATGGGTTTAATACAGAACATTTACGTAAAAACCAAACCGCCAAGATCGAACAGTGGATAGAGCAAGTACCGGTTATAGTTTTAACAGCAGTAAGTATGATATAAAACTTAATAAAGAAATACCTAGTAGGCGAACTGGCATCAACAACAAAGAAAGTAATGGTCGGAAAACGTGCAAACGCAACAATATTTCTATTTACTCCAGAGTTTAGATTTCTTGATGTAATACTTTATCTAGGACCCGGTGTAAGTTACGATAGTTGGATAAAAGCCTACGAATGCAAAGGACAGAAATCTTTCTTTCCTTATGAGTGGTTCGATTCTCCAGACAAACTGGATTACCCAGGACTACCGGATATAGAGAATTGGTATTCCAAACTATCTGGGAAAATGTTAATAGATGAAACAGAATTAAGTAAATGTCGTAGAATTTTCGAAGAAAATAATATGAAAACTTTCAGAGATTGGTTGAAATATTATAACGATTTAGATGTAGCACCGTTCCTAGAAGCGGTGGAAAAAATGTGTGAATTTTATAAACACAGAGGTGTGGATATTTTCAAAGATGCGGTAACACTACCTGGAGTAGCTATACAATATTTATTGAGAGGAACCATTAAAGAACAAAAATCTTCAAAGACGATTATACCGGAGGATGCTCTATATGCACCAAAAGAAGAAACATACGAAATGATGAAGGACGCTCTAGTTGGCGGTCCATCAATAGTATTTACACGATATGCAGAAGCTGGTGTTTCAAATATTAGAGTGGGTTCCAAACCGTGCAAGGCTGTTTTGGGGTACGACGCAAACGCGTTATATTTATCTACGTTAAATAAAGAGATGCCGTGTGGGAGAGAAACTATACACCATATAGATACCCCACATAACCGTAAATTTATTAAAAAGTTTTGTAAAATAGTCTTATCCGGAGACTGGTTTGGGTTTGCGGAGGTGGATATAGAAGTTCCACACAACTTAAAAGATAAGTTTTCTGAAATGTCCCCAATATTTATAAACAGAGAAGTAGAGGTTGATGAAGTTCCCACACACATGTTAAAATATTTAAAAGATACTGGCCGAACAAGAGGAGATGGAAAAAAATTGGTGGGATCTATGACAGCCACTAAAGTATTGCTGTACGCGCCACTGTTGAAATGGTATTTAAAACACGGCCTAGAAATAACTGGAGTTCATCGTGTTATAGATTATATTAGCGGAAACCATTTGAATGGTTCGCAAAAGAAGTTACAGCCGCAAGACGAACGGGTGATGTAGAACCAAATAAGAAACCAGTAGCCGACATAATGAAATTATTAGGAAACTCGTGTTGTGGAAAAATGATAGAGGCAACGGAGAGACATTTAAATACGACATATACACAAAACGAAACCTGTGTTGACAAAGCATTAAGATCCGCGTATTTTGATGATTTGGAAGAGATAGGAGATGCGTACGAAATATCTTCAAGAAAACCCAGGTGTGCGGTAAAGAGACAATTCCATTGTGGAATAGCGGTTTATCAACTAGCTAAATTGAGAATGTTGGAATTTTAATACGAATTTCTTGACAAATACGTAAAAAGAGAAGACTTTGAATTAATACAGATGGATACGGATAGTATGTATATAGGAGTTAGTGGAAAAACGATAGAGGAATTGATTAGACCTAACTTACTAGACGGGTTTGAAAAAGAAAAAAAGAAATGGTTGGCTTGGGATAAATGGAGCGAAAGAGAGCCCGGATTTTTCAAAATGGAATTTAGCGGAGATAGGGCGATAGCGTTATCTAGTAAGTGTTATTTTGTAGAAAAATTTAATTCTATTAATAAAAACTCTGCGAAAGGAATGTCCAAGAGAACTAACAATTTAAATTGGGATAGATATAAACGAGTACTAACCGAAACTACAGAAGATGGAAAACACATTATAGATGTAGCACAAAATAGGGGATTTAAAATGAAAGACGGTGTTATGAAAACGTACTGTCAACAAAAATTAGGACTCTCGGCATACTACGATAAAAGACGTGTGTTACCAGACGGAATACATACAGAACCTCTCTAATGATTTATTTAATAATTTTGAAAAAAATTAAGAAAATTAGCGATCTAAAGACTCTGATGATCCGGGGGCAGCTGGGTGTCAGAAGGCACCGCGAGAAGTTCTTCGCGAACAAACCCTCGAGATGGCCCATCATCCAAATAGTAGAGCACGGGCTCATCGGGCTTGGTAATAGATCGATCTAGATGATATACATTGAGAGACCACACGGGATCAGTCGCGCGGCGGCTGCCACCTTCGAGCTCTCCCGGTTGATAGAGGTACCGGACATCAATATCTGATGGAAGCCGTTGCTCTCTAAACCAAACGGATCGCCCGCGCGAGACGGCAGAGGGCTCGCTCGTCACCCTTTTAAACTTGATGGCATCTACGGGCTTCTTACCTATCAATCTGGTTACCTCTCCGTTCAGTGCGGAGACCACGGCGGGCAGTCTGGCCACCCACTCGGTCGATCGCGAATAGGTCTACAAGTTCTTTAGCGTATTGGTGTCCGAACAGTCTCTCAGCCAGGGTTCGATTGAAGCGTTCCACGATCCCCTGGTCCGGTGGATGTTGACGCGGCCGCGTCTGATAGAAACTTCGTGCTTAGACAATAGATGAGAGACCGCGCCCATGAACTCGCGGCCGGGATCGACCTGGAGAAGATTCGGCCATTTGAGAGGACTCCTCTTATATATTCGGGAGAGAGCCTCGGCCACCTCCTTAGACTCTTTAGTGGCCAACGGCTCAGCCCCCTTATAACGACTCGCTACGTCAACGACTGTCAGCGCGTACTTGTACGTCTTACGACCGACGCGATCGTGAGGGAGAAACAGGAGATCCGCTTGGTGAACTTGGTTCGGTACCGGCACGTCGAATTTCGGGCGCGGAATATTGTGAGGCGCGGGTAAATAGATCTGCCAGATGGCCTGCTTCTTGAGCCATTCCTTGACAGCGTTTTCTGAAACCTTGGTCGCCGCCGCGAGGTTCTTGATGGCAGCGAGTCCCTTCCAGTAGCCGCGGGGGCTATAGTACGTGTTCGCTAGCTTGCGCGTTAGGCGAACCGATAGTTTGGTATTAAGTTTGCGCGTGTTCATCGTATGCGATTATGTCCTTCTCGGACCACAGATCTCTTAGTATGCTCATCGGACCCCGAACGGTCCTTCCGTACAATAGTTCAAACGGTGAGAACGCCAAACTTTCTTGAGGGACTTCGCGATACGCGAATAAGAGCGCGTTAATGTATTTGTCCCAATCTTTGGGACGTTCGCTTACCATTCTACGAAGCATTTGCTTTAACGTACCATTGAACCGTTCCACGAGACCGTTACACTGTGGGTGGTACGGTGTCGTGGTTAATTGTCTCAGCGATAACAATCTACTAACTTCCTCCATGACTGCCGACGTAAATTGACTACCCGATCGGTGAGCATCTCCTCGGGATACCCAGTCTACTGAACATATCCACGAGAGCTTCCGCGACTCGTTCGGCCTCGATGCTTGGTAGTGGTACCGCTTCTGGGTACCTAGTTGCATAATCAACTAACGTTAGTATGTAACGATTCTTCCGATCGGTAGCTGGAAAAATTGGCCCTTCAATGTCAACTGCGACTCGTTTGAACGGAGTGTCTATCAACGGCATAGTTCCTAACGAACCTTGGTGATGTGTCCCTTTGACACAGTCTTTTGACATATGTCACAAGACCTACAAAACCGTGTAATGTCACTGCCCACGCCTGGCCAATAAAATTCTGATAACACTCGATCAGTTGTCTTCTTAACCCCTAAATGGCCCGCCATGATTGATTCATGTGCCACTTTCATCACGGTAGTCCTAAGTGTTTTTTGGGACTACCAGCTGATGGTACATCCTACCTGACCCTATCGATTCGAAATTACGATACAACAAGTCTTTTCGGTATGCGAATTTCGATTTGTTTTCCGTTCTTACTTGACCGTACCGTTCCGTCTTTCGCGTTATTTCGAACCGACGTCAATGTGACGTCATGTGCCTGCGCCTCTTTGAATTCATCGCGTGATACGTTCGCGATTGCGGTAGGGACTTTGAGGTCTTATATGATTCGTCTCGGGCTGTCGTTTGTGACCTAGTTTCAACTGCGCACGATTTAGCGCCTCTAAAATCGGATATCACCGGTAACTCTGACCCGTCTACATTACCTATGGTAACATCATACATTGTATCTGTCATGCAAAGGGCTTCTACCTGACCTTTGAAAAAAGGTGTATCTAGATCTACCCGGGCGGTAGGAATTCCACTCATTTTGCTCCTATTTACCAGCATGCATGTTGAAACTTTGCTTAAAAACTGATCTGGTTGTACTAAACTTTCCCTGACGACCACCCCGGTACACCCAGTATCTCGCATTACTGTGACCTTTTTCCCATTTAATGTGCCCTCTGCTACGGGTAGCCTATCCATACCAAATGTACATCCGTTAATCAACTCCGGCTGTATCTCGCTACCAGAACATACAATAGTGGTGTCGGTATCAACCACACAGAAATTTCCTTGGTTTTCCCCTGGTTGTTCCGTGTTTTGCCATCTACCTCTACCTCTGCCTCTAGTGTGCCTTCCACTTCTACCTCTATTTCTACCTCTGTACCGACCTCTCTATTCTTTATCTGCAAAACTTACATGTTTCTCTTCCTCGACTGCTGCTGCTTTGTAAGCTGAGGACCGGTCACGTTTAGGACAATCGTAGGACATGTGACCTTCTTTGCCACAATGGTAACATGTCCGCGATGCCTATCGTAGCCGTTCCTGCTGGTACTTTCTGTCATAACACCCACCTCTACTTCGGGCTTCTATCTAACTACCCCTACTTGGGCTTCTATTTTGGTACCTGTCCCTATCTCGACTCCTATCTCTGGATCGATTATCTGCACTACTTACCTTGCGCCTCTGGTTATCTACTGACCTGTACTCAGTTCTGTTGCTAGTACTGTTCCTCTGAACTACATACTTGCTACCTCCTCTAGCTTCTGCAAAGTAATCTGCCTGAACCGCCATCTGATCTATCGAGTCAAATGTTTTCTCTTTGATAAATAAGTAGAGCTCACGACTGCATATACTTAACATCTGATCTCTGATCATGTAGTCTAGTACTCCTTCATATGTTCTATTCACCTTACCTAACTCAAACCATCTATCTAAATAGTTCTTTGACCGACTGACATATTGCACAAATGATTCACTGTGATCAAGTTTGGTGTTTTTGAACATGCGTCTGAACCCATCTTCCGTTAGATCCAAACATTTCAACAATGCGGATTTCAACTTATCATAGTCAAGAGCATCATCAATAGGTAGTCTAGAATATACATCTAATGCCTTGCCCTTCAATAAAGCACTCAAATGTAGTGACCACTTATCTCTCCCCCACCTTTGAATTGCTGCGTACCTCTCAAATCTAGCTAAGTAGCTATCCATGTTGTCATTATTCTGATCAAAAAAAAAATGTGGCATCTTCGGACCGAATGCTCTGCCATTGTCCCTATCATGTCTATCTTCATCTACTACTCCACCCCTTTCTACTTTTGCCATTTATACCTGGTGCTTAGTGTCTAGTTATCGCAATTTAAATTCTAGAGCTAACTGTGCTTCATTGGCTAACCGATGTGCTTCTTTATCTAACCGCGCAGCATCTAATCTATCTTTCTCCATCTGTCGCTCAACTTCCTTAGCTAACTGCTCAGCATCTAACCTATCTTTCTCCATCTGTCGCTCACCTGCTAACTTATCTTTCTCAGCCTGTCGCTCAACCTCCTTAGCCAACTGCTCAGCATCTAACCTATCTTTCTCCATCTGTCGCTCAACCTCTTTAGTCAACCGCTCAGCCTCTTTAGCCAACCGCTCAGCATCTAACCTATCTTTCTCAGCCTGCCTAGCCTCTAGTCTTTCCTGTCTTTCTTTCTCCTGCTCTTCTTTTACAAAGGCCCTTAACTCTGAATCTGCTAGCCCCAAGCTTTTGCCTATCTCCATTAGCTCCTTAATGGACGACATTCTCACTCTCAACTAAACTCCGGATTATCGATTTACACGCTTTACCCGACGGTACACAAGGTCTCTAGCACTCAAATCACTTGGTGATTTGTGTGAGTCTCTTGCTTCACGTCTATAAGGTTAAGGTAAATCAATCCGGTCTCTACTCCTAACGACGGTATAAGTTTCTCAATCCTGGTAAGTCAATCCGGTATATGTATTGTCTAATGTAATGGTATATTTACAATCCCCCTCTATGGTACTGGACACAAAAAATGGGGACTGGTTATAGACACCTGGCAGGATATAGTATTGTTCATACACAATATAACAGTGATAGTAATCTCGCCTGAGATGTAGAAGTGTCTAGTGATAACCTAGAACACCCGCTGTGCTATCATCACAGGGAGGTACTGTTGACAAATCAAAAATTACAATGACCCTTACATCGACTATCTCACATGATCGTCTCAACTCTATACTTCTGTACATAGGTAGTCAAATCATGTATGTGGTGATGTATTAGTGCCTAAGTGTTGGAGGGCATCTTACATTAACTCCCAAGGCAAACAAATACAAGATTTAATTTTGACGACGCTAGGGGTACAGCTATTCTAGCCTCCTTACTTCAACTGCTTTGAAGAAACTGATTATAAAAGGGGAAACAAATCTCACTTCTGACACCATTGTCAAGGTCATTACCAAGGTCAGGAATGATCGAGACAAATTGTCTCCCCTATTATCATATGAACCAAGTATACTTCAATTGTTATGACGTTATGGCCAATATAGCTTGATCTGACGAACGAAAAGTGGTAACAATGCAGTTGAAGTGTAAGGGACAGGCCAGAGTAGATAGGTACACGTAGTCACTTAATCACTTATAATGTACACTATATTACATGGGGAACACACAGGAATACATGATACATTGATATGCGAACATCACTGTACTGTGCATGATACTATGCAATTACTACAAGGTTGTAAGCCAATCGACTGTTATACTTTAACGCAACTTAAAAGCTATGGACGCATAAACTCAGTATGTGGTATCTCAATGGTCCCGTAGTGGACAATAGTATGAATGCACAAGTACTTTGATGATCGCTAATCAAAGTAAAATAACATACAAGTATAACATGACAGAACGAACATTGGAGGACAAAGGACAATCATCTGAGCTACCCCAGTGCTGGCGTATCTCAATAGATAGTGGTAACCTCTGAGTATCAAGGTCCCAAGGTCTGCCTCACCCGCAATATGAGGTCTAGTCACCAATATGGCTATTATCCAACTTCAAGTGGATTAATCCATAAACAATATATGTAGTCATACTACAATCCCTTAGCCATGATATGCCATGATAGGAGTATTACCATACACTATCAAAGTATACATATGTATTGGTCTATGCAATATATTTCCAAAGTATGAATGTCAAAGTCAAAGCCGGATGTGGTTACATCACATGATAGTCAATAACGATAATGTTCCGGAAGCTGGTACCGGAAGTAAAGTTCCCAAGGTAGTATTATTTCCGGAAATGGTGGACCATAGGTAAAGTTCCTATGGTATCACTCGACTGTAGCAACCCCGGATGTGTAGACCGGATGTAAAGTATCCATGGTGAATCAATGGGTTGTAATACCGGAAGTGGTAGACCGGATGTAAAGTTCCGATATAATACAAAAATGGCGATTATCACTATGGCTAAGACGCCGGGAAAAGTTTCACTTAGGTGACATTCAACTCGGTGGTAGTATGATATGATATGTGTGTATGGCGTTTCACTTCACTAAACTATGGCTGTGACTGTCTGCTGAACGCGATGTAGCTATCACACACTGCTCTATACAGGCCTGTACCCGGAGCTGCTACACACACTGCGCCAGACAGACGTACGGACACTCGGACGACCTGATACTCTGCACTGACTGGGGTCTGCCCTCAACGAGTGGACCAAAACGTCCCATGTTGCCCGCTGGAGCGATCTCAAGAGGCTACAAAAATGAAATGAGTCTCCAATTACTGGACGAATACGCACAGACAGACAGACAGAATGCACAACGGACTAGAACGGGAATCGAACAACAACGCAAATCACAGCTGAAATAAAATGTTGTAGGTACATACCAAAATCCTCCGTGTCACTGGTGAATACAGTACTAGTCTTCTGTAACCAGAAAATATGTGTCCCGCCAACACATAGCGAGACATCGCTTATATACGCACCAGTGAAACCATGCACGGAATAATGAATATGCCTACCCCTCGTTCGACATCTCACATAAATACTACAAAACCATGGCTTTTGCCATGTCACCCGTGGGTTATATTTGGCATAAATATATGTTCCCACGCCTTAAATTCAACCAAACTAGTGTACAGCCCTCGTGGAATAAATACCATCCAACATGGTATACCCCACACTACCATAAATCTGCACACTATAGACCCAGATCTCATAATCCGAAATCTACTCGACTGGTCTCGACAATGCGAAGGTCGCTTCTTGGCCCCGCCAAACCCCTCCATATCGGTCCTACGGCTATACACTCAAATGAGAGTGTAGCACTTACTAAACTCAAATATCGTGGTCATTTACGGAAATATCACGACACAAAACATCACCATTATGGGATCTGATATATCCGTGTTGGCCAGTACCAGGCTATGCTGAAACATTAACCCGCCCATGGCATACATAACAGGGCAGACCATGGTATGGTCTGCGCTATATACTGGCTTCACCTACAGAAGGTCCCTTATATGGTGAACAACTGACACGCGGACAAACTCGGCTGGCACGGGACAGTGGACATCCGTAATACTAAAAGGTCTTCTCCCTAGCGAAACCAGCACACGCAGTCAACGAGTTCTCTACCACACACATGCATAGTCTGTGGCAAATATGGCGTGACATCAGTAAAACATTGCTCATAAAATAGACGTATATTTAAATCCGCAAAAATGACACGCATAAACGTATTTCCACCAATACAACATAAGCCCCCTTATTACACGCACATTGTACATGGCAAATGTACATGCTAAATCACAGGTATGTAAAAATCACAGGTGTGTGAAATCAATAGTACGCACAACAATACAACGCAGTACCACACATCACAAATATACAATTATACGGAAATCCGGAATGTACAAGAATGCACGTGTCACGCGACAGAATGCTTTAATATGTTATAGGTGCATTTGTAACATCATCTTGCATCATTCTACAGAAAGCGTATTGTGCCCGCTAACACCAAGGTCAAGCACTTAGAAAATGTTTTGTTTCGAAAACTTTACACTTCATTATAACTTCTCTTTCCCTCAATGGCATGCTTTAATGTTTCATAGGTGTATTTTTAACAACATCTCACATCATTCTACAGAAAGCCAATGGTGCTCACTAACGCCAAGGTTATTACAAGCTCCGTATGTACTATCAAATTGCGCCAGGCGGGACATCTTGCTCCGCGGAGCTCTTGTTATCTAATTGCTGTCCCTTAGCATATGACAGGGTATGCCATGATATGACTGCATAGATAGTCAGCCTGAGCTCAGTGAGCTGAGTATACAAGGCCAAGTGGTACCTTTTTTTAGGCAGTGGCTCAACGTGTTCTAGATAAAATAAAATGAATACTTGTAAACCATTAAAAAAAACATAGGAGAGGATACGGAATGGCTATAAGGGGAGGAGGTCATTACTCTAGTCTTTAACTCAAACAAATTGTTTAAGTACACATGCCGTAAAATTGGAAAATATTGAGTTTTGTCCCTATAAATCCATATTTGTTTTGGAAAAAATATATTTTCCCCTATATTTTTGCAAAAAATCCCTATATTCCTATATATTTGGAACCGAAAGTGAATGGACAGCCTGCTAGTGAAATATATTATGTACTCAAAAATGCTGGTGGTTATCTATTTATTACATTGTTGAGTAGTAACATTAGTCTTATCCGATTACTTTTAGGGAATGGGTCTAAGTGAGTTTTGTGTAGTACGGACATAGCACCAGATCAGATTATTCTAATTTCAAAGCTGAATATACTTGTGATGCATCATGACAAATGGGATTTTATGGCCTATGCGACCAGTGTAGATCCAGATCAGCCACTCATCTGTGCTGTTTGATCAGGATCGTCACTGTTCACCATTCAGTCAGAGAAGCCTCCTTACATATAGCAATAGAAAAGAGTTTGTAACTCCTTTTCTGACTGCACAAGTCCACATTTTGATCAAGATCTACACTAATCACAAATTTGATAAGCTCAATGTAGTCTGAAAAATAGATTCCGGGGTATTCAAACATCAATCTAGTTCAGGTTAAGAAGTATACACATCTACCACGTGTAGCTACACATATTCATAGGACCATCAATATACATTTAAATTCCCATGAACATGATGAATGATAACGTATCTCCGTTCATCTAAACAATATCACATAGTCTCTATCGAGACACATTCAATTTTGGATTTTACTATGCAATTGAACTATTGTCTACATGGCATTCTAACTATTTACGCAGGCTGTAAGCATCAGGTTTGTGAAAGGCGTTTTCTGCCCCATTGTACCACAGTTGTGTGTTTTGCTGGCCCGTTGGGGTCGTCTAAATATATATTTCTCTATTTGACAACAGGTAATGTAATTCTAATGATGAAACAACTCTATAATCATGTACCATGTGTACATTTATTTACTGAATGCAGAATTATATTTACATTGCACCTGTTTAGCACATACATACCACACGTAGTTTGTAGTTAATATACATGTCTTTGTCTCCATATACCCCATATGTGGCATTGAATCCGCATAACAATCCCCATGGTTGTCTTTCAAATTTATTACACCGCTGATGGACAATCATATTCATTTCTATAGCAACCAGAGACATGTATTCGAATATATGTCATGGGCTAGCAGAGTTTAATGTCATCGCAAGATGCGGGACCTCCTCGGGCTGAGCTATTATCAACTATTTTTAGAAATTTAAGCTGTATTAAAAGTGTACATATATATCCGTACATATCACATTTCCTAATTGCAAAAGCGACCATGTTGATGGTCATCTGGAAAATGGTGACACTGTATATTGTTAGGCTTTTGGTGTATTAGTTTCAATAATGTTTAGTTAGAAGAATGAATACAGCACACGTATTGGTTAATGTAGAACTGATTACATCGGTGACTATATGAATCGTTACCATGCATTGTATTTATTTTCCAATCCAATTCACGACCAACGGTTAATTTAAATTGTCACATGTGAAGACATATGCGGGATGCTTAATGTGGGAGAAAGCCACGCATGTTTGCAATAAGCATACCCATGCCATTCATTATACCATACTACATACTGCCTTGGCCAATGATCATCATCCTCTCTTAATTGTCAGAAGTGTGCTCGTTAACAATACAAACATTGTATTCCTTGTCAACAATCAATCCATTTTGGACACACTTTGAAACAGTTCTTCAATACTCAAACAGATTGAAATACATCCGCATTTTTCCATGTTGTCTTTGAAAATATTCAGAATACCATACTCTATAAATAGCAATGTTAGTGTTGTTTTATTACTAAAAACTGCAGCTTCATCATCAATATTATTGAACATCTGATCATTTTGGCGGCCATTTTGAATATATTATAGCATTGTATACCTAGATATGTATATGTTATCAGATAATTTGATTTGTATACCTCAAATTGGTAAGTATACATGTAATGGGTGCATGAAATGCTGTATATAACCACTACATACAGTAAAGAATAGAACAAAAACAAGAACATTTTGGCGGCAATTTTGACTATTCTGACACTTGTGGAAGGATATTGCATGACTATTTCATGTATGTTCCATTTATATGTGAGGGAAAGCAATGTATGTGTGCTTAAACTCTATGAATGTCTGTGTTTGTTCGCAACAGCACACGACTCGAATATTCTTTTTGTAAAACAGCCTATTTCGGCAGCCATTTTGAAATATATTACCATTTACGGATGTAATTAAATGTAAGATGTATTCTAAATCATTTTTTACATTCACATTGTGACTTAATTATAGCAATTTACCTGGTAAATATTGATCAGACTGAAAGTTAACAGTCTTTAATAAAACAATATAATACTGTTCGGCGGCCCTCTTGTAAAATGGCCGCCATTTGTTCATCCAGCGGCTTTTTGAGCGCAGAAAACCAGGATTGATAGATAATAGACTACTGAATTCGAAAATCATACTCACCAAAAATCCCACATGGGGGAGGGTGGTTATTGCTGGCTCAAGGTCAATTAACCCCTAGACCGCGAGAAACATCGTTGATAACAACTGTTAAGATAACACATATATATGTATAGTCGATTGTGCAATAGCTTATCTGGATTGTGCAATAACAAATCTGGGTTATCAGCTTGTATTGCTATCGGTCATATGTTAGATCACACCAGGATGGATAGGGTGAGTTTATTTTTGTGTATCAAATATAAGCACTAATCTGGGGAATTAGGTGGACTTGTTTTGGTTAATGTTTTTATATACATTGTATGAGAAATGTGTGGTCTGCGCAGTAGTGTTTTTACGCTGTATATATAGTATTAATGTATATTGTTGATCATCGTTCTTATATATATGTATAATGGGCGGGTTCTGGGCTAAAGATCGACATCTTGTACACGAAAAAAAGTAATTGTAAATCGAAGGTGATCCAGGACGCCGGACAATGAGGATAATTTGATCTGTGGAATAGTGTTTTCACGCTGTGTTTTTGTATTTAATGTATATGTTTATCATCTTTCCTATATATATGTATAATGGAAGGGTTCTGTGTCATTTTTTATTTACAAATTGCTTTCATCGGGGCCAAAGACCGAATAAAATGAGGTATTTTACCCGATAAAAGTAAATCTAAATGAGCCAGGACAACCATTATACATATGGACCGCGCTCTGTGAAAACCGGCCTTAATGACAAAATTTTCGATTTGCATCTTTTTACATTTTCTGATGCGGACACCTTTCAAAAACAATATTCTGAAAAGAAAATGCAATTATGTTTAATAGTTTTTGTTTTATCTCACTTTTTGTAGCACCATGTGAATCACGCACGAAAAAAAACTTAACGTCATCGAGAAAATGACGTTATTGAAGCGGCGACGTTTGTACAATGCAACTCAACGCCTACATAGTAAAATGAGTCTTCATAGACTCATTGACTGTGCTTGCTGTAAACTGTATTTGCTGATAAGTTACACTAAATGTATCTACAAGTGTTAGTATGTATACTATCAAACATTCATCAGAATAAAACTATGATATGTACATGTAGTGAACAAACGCACAACTACCGATTTTAATTCTATAATTAGAATACATGTGGCTTCGTAATTTGCCACCATCGCCATAATAGATTCATATACGTGTGTCGTCAGAAAGATACATTGTAATAATTCAGAATTGGCGTTAGTTAATTGTGACGTCACTTATTGATTATCAAAGACCAAAAAACTAAACGGCATTCCTGGTGTTGGAAATTGTAAATTATATGCACACCGTATCGGTGATTGAAACAAATGCATTTTATTTCTGTAGAAATGAATGACCAGAATTTGGATAGGCCTGTGGCTGCACATATTAATGACTTCAGCGCCCGATGGGGTCTAGAGGTTAGTCGGACACCCCCGGACATTTCCATTTCCCGACTCTCGGAATAAAATTTACATCTCAGAAAGCGTGAAGAACATATTCCTGTGTAGCCACTATTACTGGCGGACGTGCTAATGTACATGTACCCCGTACTAGCAGGTAGCAGGTCTATGTGAAAATGCTGCGCTGTCCCCCACTCCCTCGACTGGCCACCACCGCCACTGCCGGGAAAATGTGGAGATGTAACATACATGGTTGTATAATTGTTACATGTCCCGATAAAAATACCGGTATAACAGAAAATTCTTCAGCCCAGTAAAGGTTTCAGTCCGCGCATGCGCAGACGGAACAATAACAATCGGGGCCAATGCTGTGTAAAGTTTAAGTCATCGATTATATTTCAAGATTTAATGAGATTAACGTACGTCTAAGCATAAAAATGGTCCCAAATGTAAAATGTAGGTATTTTCCCGTCCGGGGATGTTATGAATGCGTATTTTCGAGCTCCGTGTCGCACTTTAGTGGCCATACTATTCTGCTGATAAATCGAGATGCTATCGGACACCTGTTTGGCGATATGTGGGCGGTAAAGTGGGGAGGTCATATATGATTCATACCGTTTTTACACCACTGTTCACGTCACTACCAACAAAACATTACGGAATGAATCTCATATAACATTTAAAATACATAAATTGCAATGATTTCGTAATACTATTTAGTTGCGAACACGTAACTGCTGCGGTGTCTGGTCAAGTCGGACCATGGTCATCTCGGCCCACATTTCAATCTCGGCCCAGATCGCTGGTCAAGTCGGGCCAGATCACTGGTCATCTCTGCCCACATTTTTTTTGGTCATCTCGGCCCATATTATATTTTTTTGTATATGACATAAAATAAAATATTAGAAATGGTGATTCAAGAATATTTTGAGAAGATTGCAAAGAACCTGGTGAAATTTAATTTAAAATGAGAAGATATTATTTTTTCCGTGGTCATCTCGGCCCATATCATATTGTTCGTATATGACATATAAATTTATTAGAAATGGTGATTTAACAAGAAACATGATATATATTTAAAAAGATTCTCTATTTTAATTAAAAAAATATATATTTATTTATGAATTTTTTTTTATTTAGATCTACATAAAAAAAACACTTTTATTTTCAAAGTCAATTTAGTTTTTGAATATATTACGTTAGACTTATCAAAGTTGACCATACATCTGGTCTGAGATCGTTACAGTACATACCGTTACAGATAGAGTATACGCCAACATTTACAACAGTTTGCAAGTTGACATAATCGAACTAGAAGCATGTTTGGCATTGAATAATGAATGTAAGACGGATGAGCTGAGTCTTTTGGTAACACATGAATGTGCAAAGCGACAAAGTCAAACCGGTAAGTTCATGTACCAGCAAGTATGAACGTTCACAGGTACGCTGATTCAGTGTGCTGATTTCTTCTTTTTGACGTCGTGTTTATTGAGCGTTTTAACAATTTATAATTGTAGAAAACCACGGAAGTATATTCATTAACTAATTGTTTGATTAGGTCTATAAGACCATTTAGTTCAACATATACAAATGGAAATACACACGCATACGGGGAGAACAATACGTTCAACATTAAATTACATTACAACTAGAGCACAGTCGATGGCGCGCCATCGCAATATACCCACGTTTCTCAAATGCGAAGTTGAATACGGGGAGATAATTCATGACCGGGGTTCGAATAAAAAATCAAAATTCACTGCGCATCTACACACCATAAGGAAGGCACACACCAAGTTGCAAGACCCTACCTATTACGGTTAAACAGTTTTACTTCTTACACGTGACGGACGGACAGACGGACGGGCACCCGTGACGAAAACAATATACCCATTTAATTAGTTTTTAAAAATAAAGTGGGTATAAATAACTGTTTGCTCTGAAAGGCAGTATTCATGTCTGATGACAGGCACCCTTACAGTACTGTCATGTGTTACGCACTATGTACACAATCACAATCACTGGAATAGCGTGAGAGCAAAAGCCTGCATCGCTTGCGTGATTATCACTGCATCGCAGTCTCTCATTCGCCTACTAGGAGACCACATTCAAGGGTAGCGAGTGGAAGTCTGCCACATGGCCAAACTGACTATGGTAACATATTTGAGACAGTTGTTACCTCAGCTTGTGATCAGCTTGTCCTACCACCCACTTGTGTTTGTTTTGGGAGTGTTACGGTAGCAGTTTGTCTTGCGGCTGAATCTTCTCATGGCCGGGTGCTTTTGTCCCCGCCGTGAAAATTGAAATCAGTCCCATATATTTCACGTTTTTTTTGCCTTATATTGGAACGTATTGCATAATATCATTATTAATAGGCACATTGGGTATATATCAACACAGGGGTGTGAAAAACTACCGATGTGTTCTCTATATATCAAGTTTACGGACAGGCTGAAACTTCTCATGGCCGGGTGCTTTTGTCCCCGCCGTGAAAATTAAAATCAGTCCCATGTATTTCACCTTTTTTATGCCTTATATTGGAACGTATTGCATAATATCATTATTAATAGGCACATTGGGTATATACCAACAAAGTTTTGTGAAAAACTACCGATGTGTTCTCTATATATGAAGTTTACGGACAGGCTGAAACTTCTCATGGCCGGGTGCTTTTGTCCCCGCCGTGAAAATTGAAATCAGTCCCATATATTTCACGTTTTCTTTGCCTTATATTGGAACGTATTGCATAATATCATTATTAATAGGCACATTGGGTGTATACCAACAAAGGGGTTTGCAAAGCCACCGATTATAGATTAGTTTACAGACATTTAGTTTTGTTGTGTTTCAGAAAAAGTACATTCAGCGCCTTTGTAAACAAAGAAACAGGCATGCTAAAAACAAGGGCGCATTCACGTAGTGGTAAAACCCGGCGCTCCCCCCCCCCCCCCCCCCCCCCTCCCACCCCACCCCTAAAATTTGGCGAGTAATGATATTTTGCTCTAACATGCGCCATAACGCAGCAAAATGGGGGTGTAAATATCAAACATATTCCGGAGGGGCGTACTGCCGGACCCACCTAGCAGTCTCCCCAGCTCCGCTTGGTCGACGAACAAACGGTGCAAGGTCGAAAGTATAGTAAACTGTTTCCATTAAGAAGTCCCGCCCCCCCCCCCCCCCCCCCCCACCCTAACCTGAAAATCCTGGATCCGCCCCTGAAAAGCACCGTGGCGTACGTACATGTATTTTGCATAACTGCACACTATAACACAGTCAATGACTTACACACTAAATTTGTCCTGATCACAACATTGAGTTTGTTGAAATGACGCTCCACACCCTGCGACTATTGTTCGAAGCGGCTCATTTGAATTTAGACGCGTTTAATGTGTGCATGTGCGTTTGCTTTATATTATTTACACGCCTTTGAATAGAACGGCCCTTTGATAACAAACAAAGCACGCAGACGTGCATTATTTAGTACAATGTAGTACAATGTAAGAACATTAACAACAATATTGCAAAGTAGGACTTCTTAAATGTGTAAATGTTGGAGACCTGTGCAGTCTGATCAGTGGCTGCAATGATTGCAAATATACTAGTAAAATTACTATACATTCATATAACCATATTTACAAGTGGTCATTTTAAAGAATATTTACATTGTTATCAAACGGCAATCGTACGGCTGATTCAATGTGATATTTTTGAAAGTCGCTAAATATTACGCGTGATACCGTACACGTAAGTGGTAGCAGGCGCGGATACAGGGGGGTGGGGGTCCAGGTCCGGACCCGCCCCCCCCCCCCCCCACCCCCCCCCCCCCCCCCCCCCCCCCCCCCCCCCCCATGCTCCCGGCAAAAAAAAATGAAAATCTACAATACTCGAATAGTTGGATGACTTTATTCGTGGCCTAGATGTCAGGAAATCGCATCTGCGGCGATCTGGCATTTGTGAAATTTTGTAAACATTAACAACCATTGCGAAACGTTTGACCGGCATGAATTATTAATTGTGCAATTTTGTAGACAGCAAAAACCTCTGTAAAACAAGTATATAACACTTTCACATGACCAATAAGGTAACAATTACAACTGATCCACCACTCGCATTGAACTGTAAACAGGGTTTAGGGACACGTTTCACATCTGAACTGTAACGAGGAAATGGTCAACCAGGATTAAAAAACTACGGTAGTAAACTATATTTCTTCTAAGGCTTATTACATCACTAAAATGTCCTTCCACTAGCAATTACTTGCTGTCTTTCATTAGACAAATACGGCAGAATTTATTGAATTTACCAATCATCATTCAAAAGCTACATTTGAGTTGAATGAATATATACGGTTCTTTCGTTAGGGAATAGGATAATATTTACGGGTTTCGGTAAGATCATATCAATCTGAGTGTTTCACGTTCAATCATAATTCGAAAAGTACTGTAACTACTTCGGTGCTGCACTGGTAATTGGCCCGGTTCAGCAACTTTCAAGATAGTAATATTCTCCTGTTCCTAACAATACAGAGTGGAATTTACTTGAAACTTGACACATTGACCTATCATTTCCGCTTCTCTCCCAAATTAACACAATGGCTTTGTCAGCTCCAACTAAAATACATGTAGATTTAGCATCCGTAGAGGAATTGCAATCTCTACCAGGAATAGGCTCTAAATTGGCTCAAGCTGTTGTTCAAATTAGGGAAAAATGTAAGGGAACCATAACAAGGTCACAGTTTCAAAATATCCCGCACACGCGAGTAGATCGAGATCTCTGGAGTTATCTGGAATTTGATGACAACCGGGAGGAGGAGGATGATGATCAATCATCTCAAAATAGCCAGGAGCAACATCTCAGTTCAACAGCAGCTGCTATTAAAAAATTGTCTCAGGTAATTAAGAATGCCGATCTGAAAGGCCCTCCTAGCCATTTGCGCAATAAACAAATGACACCACCCCTCAGTGATGAACATGGCCATAGTGCTAGACCCAAGACTAAGTATATGGGGGATACAAAAGCTGAGTACCCATAGCCGCCTGCCCCTGGTCCAGGAATGTATGGATGGGCCCCTGGGTCATTCCCATACCCCCTATGTATGCTCATCAAGTGGGTTCACCAGAAACGGGACCAAATATGAACCCATATTGGCCGAACGCACCGTTTTGGTTTGGTCAAATGCCAACACCATACGCCCCACATTATCATCAGCCAATAACGCCAGCACCGGCAGACCCGTACATGCAGGCAGATCCACCCGCACGCCAAGGCCCATATCGGCAAGATAGGGAGAGGGAACTTAGGATCCCTAACTTTCTAAAGTCCGTTTCATATGACGGTACGGGAAGCTGGCAGTCATTCCTCATCACATTCGCAAAGTTCGCAAGAATGAATACTTGGAATGATGCGGAAAAGAAAGAAAACCTTTGCTGGTGTCTACAGGGCAAAGCTAGTGACTTCTATGCCCTGACGGTAGAGAAAACTCCCATGATACGGTACAACGACCTCATCGGTAGAATGGAACGACGCTTCGGCATCCGGGAACTCCCGGAAACGCTGATGATGTCGTTTAATAGTGCCCGCCAGCAGCCAGAGGAAACTATAGACGACTGGTCCGACCGATTGGTGACCATCGCCTCTAAGGCATTCCAGACGTTACCAGAGGATTATATGACTCGTCAGACAATACAGAAGTTATGTCATGGCGCCACAAACAAAGTGACGGGTGAGAGTGTGGCAAATATGCGACCATGTTCGCTAGAGGACGCCATAGATAAAATGAAGTGGGTCATTCACACTCACACATTAATGTATGGTAAGAATCGGGGAAGGGACGTCCCGCAAGTGTCGGAGAATACGGACGAACCAGGTCCTTCGGTGGCGGCCATCACCAATAACACTCCAGCCATCTCAGTAGCAGCGGCTCCTAGAAAATCACTGGGGAGCAGAGTTGAGCGGTTGGAGAAACAAGTGGGAGGTATGGATTCCAAGTTGGACACTCTCGCAAATAAATTGGACCAACTGACAACCCACATGATGAACCGACAAGGGAGATCATTCTCGCCTAGAAAATCGCCAGCAAGACGTCCTGGAACACCCGCAGCCTCGCCAGAGAGATTCCACTGTTTTCACTGTGGGCAGATGGGTCACTTTAAACGTGATTGCCCAAAGTTACCGGAAGAACAGCGACATACGCTGCAGAAGCGAAAGGTTTCGTACGTGGACAACATTGACCATGAGGACCCTTTAAACGACAGCGGGTCGGATTCCGAGGCCTAGGCCCGACCCAGTTGTCAGTAGATAAAGGCCTCGAGCCTGATAGTAACACAACAGACAATCGTGGGTTCCAATGTAATGACACGACATCTCTAGAAGACTCAAATGATATCAACGCTGGACAATGCAACCCAACTGCAAATAAATTGCACCCACACACCCACAAGTATTCACACACATCCAACCTTGGTATTGGGCTGCAAGTTAAGTCTTCTAACAAGCCACGCACTTGGTACACAAGGGACCCTACCACATTTAGGGGTGGGGGGTTTCACTGTTCAAGAAGTGTAGCGAGCTCAAGGGATACGATCGGGGCAAGAAGTCTGTTCGATGTAGCAGATGGGAGCCCACTATCCACTGAGCCGTTGCTTAGTCAGGGAATGCAGGACGCACTTAGTCGGTCTCCGTCTCCGGGCAAAAACTCGGATTCTGAGATAGAAACAAACTTTATAGTGTGCCAAGTGCGCTCGGATTACATGTGTAGGATCCCAGTAAGGGTGCAAGGTTGTGCAGTTCCTGTAGTCATTGACACTGTTGCAGAAATCACCCTTATCTCGGACAGAGTGTATCGGAACCTCTCTAGCCAATGTAAAGTTATTAAACATATAACAATGAACACGGCGGGTAGAAAACTACAAATGAAAGGTTTTATTGTAGGCCCTGTCACTATCACAATAGGGGATCAGGAATTCACCGAAAATATCTATGTAGCTCCCATACAAGACGATATGCTGCTGGGAATATACTTCCTGAAGCGTCATGGGGCTCAAATAGATATTCCAAATTCTTTTATTGTGATAGGTGGTTCCAAAGTTGCCATGTTAGATCCTGGATTAACGGGTACGAAGACAGCCGAGGTGTCGGTACATACAAAGGTAGTTGTCCTACCCAATTCAGTGGCCAGAGTGTCGTGTTGTCTTGATCAACAGATGGATGAAGGCTCATTTGTGGTGGAAACCCAAGCTCAGCGGGAGTCCGTATGGATACCCTCTTCTTATCACTCAAAAAACTCTAAAATAGACCTTCATGTGATTAACTTGAACAACCATCACACAACACTCCACAAAGATCAACATATAGGTATTGCTCATTTAGCACAGTTAGTCCCTGTTTTGCACAGGTTCCCATCTACCTATGCGTATACTGAAGCTGAAACTGACAAGAATACAAACACCTCAACACCAGATACATTAAAGATGATGGATGACTCGGAGGTTACAGGGGACCATTTATTGTCCAAGGGAAGCCGATTGGGAGAAGTTGTGACGCCGGATTTTTTCTGTGTACAAGTACAAGAAGCTGATGATATATCGACCCTTCCTGAACACCTCGTAAATTTATATTCTAGATCTGTAGAAGAATTGTCACCAAATCAACAACAAGAATTGCAAGCATTATTAATTGAATTTCAAGATGTTTTTGCAGCAGATGAGTTTGATCTTGGAAATTTTACAGCTGTGGAACATTCCATTGACACGCGTGAGGCCAGGCCCATCAAACAACGAATGCGGCGTCGGACTCCATTCTCATTTGTCAAGGAGGAGGAAGCGCATCTCCAGAAAATGTTAGATGCGGGTATAATACAACCATCAATGTCGGAATGGTCTTCAGCTCCAGTTCTAATACGTAAGCGGGATGGTAATGTGCGATGGTGTCTGGACTATCGAGCGTTGAACGATGTCAGTGTCAAGGACGTGTATCCTATCCAATTGAGGATTGAACAGATATGCTAGCGGGCCAGACTTGGTTTTCAAAACTCGACGCCAACTCGGCATATTACCAGATTCGAATCCGACCTGAGGATCAAATGAAAACGGCATTCAGCATCAAGTACGGATTGTACGAATTCGCTAGGATGAGTTTTGGGCTCTGCAACGCTCCAGCCACGTTTTCACGGGCCATCAACCTGGTGTTAAGAGGGCTAACCTGGAAATCAGTGATCGCCTTTCTCGACGACATTTTAGCAATGGGGAAAACTTTCAGGGAGCACATAGTAACTCTTAGAGAGTTATTTCAAAGGCTCCGGCTGTACCAGCTAAAATTAAAACCGAACAAGTGCGAATTATTCCAGCGCAGAGTTGAATTCCTGGGTCGTTGGGTAGGGCCTCAGGGGTTGTAATTGGGAGAAAGTGACATCCAAGTGGTGCAAGACTGGCCGAAACCTAAGTGTACAAAGGACGTAGAGAGGTTTCTCCGTCTTGTTAATTATCACCGCGCATTCCTTCACAATTACGCCAGTAGGGCGGTTCCCCTATACAAACTCACCGGAAAACAGCCATTTGAGTGGGGTGAGGATCAGGAGTTGGCCTTTATCGACCTGAAAACAGCACTGACCACAGCACCCATCTTAGGTCTCCCTAATAGGCAAGATGATTTTGTTCTGGACACGGATGCATCAGATTTTGCCATTGGGGCTCAAGTTAGTCAGGTGCAAGAGGGGTCAGAACGAGTGATCGCGTATGAGTCTGCTTCACTCACAAAGGAACAGCGCAAATACTGTACGACACGTTAGGAACTGTTAGCCGTTGTGAAATTAACTCGGCAGTACAGACAGTACCTTCTGGGTCGTCCCTTTGTGTTGAGAACAGATCACAGCAGTCTCACCTGGTTGCTGAGTTTTAAGGAACCACAGGGACAGATAGCTAGATGGTTGGAGGAGCTCAGCTAGTATGATATGAAGGTAGTCCACCGCCCAGGGCAGAAACATGCCAATGCAGATGCTCTCTCGCGATTACCGACCACTGATAAATGCGATGAGTATCAGCTAGGAGCAGAGTTGCAGAATTTGCCCTGTGGAGGTTGCCCATATTGTCTGAGAGTGCACAGGAAATGGGGTAACTTTGCAGATCAAGTTGATGATGTAGTACCCTTGGCCGTACGCCTCTGCAGATCAAGACAGATCTTGTACTAGAATCAGTTCCCCCATTATTTACTAATGCAGAACGTGACCATCAGCTTCATCAACACAACAGGGCACCAGTGAATGACGGAATTTTAGCTGTAAACTCCTCACCCTCTGGGATAGGGGACATTCAGTTATGTCAAGTTATACCTGCCGATAGCGCTGTAACTGTAGCCACTAGCGCCTCGCCCTCCCGTGTATGGGACATCCAGTTACAGACGATTAGGCAAGGTCAACTCGAGGATGGCGACCTCGTGTTTTTAAAACAATGGCTGAGCGATAGTACTGAGCCTTCTGAAGGTGCCTTGTTCTTGGCTAATCGGGCCACTAAATACTATTGGATTAATAGGGAGTATTTCTTCCAAGACCGAGAGGTCATTTGGAGAACTAATCCCAAAGCCAGCCAGAAGCAGTTAGTGGTACCCACTGATCTTAGGGATGAACTCTTGTTCCTCAATTACAACATACACCTGGCCGGACACAAAGGGGTAGACAGAACGCTGCAGCAGGTCAAGGCTAAATACTATTGGCATGGTATGGCCCGAGACATTAAAAACTTTGTTGAAAGCTGAACGGAATGCAACCAGTGGAAGAAGTCTACACCCTATAGGCCCTCATCAAATGGTCAGGTAGAGATGTTCAACAGAACCCTTATGGATGCAGTACGCTCCTTCATAGGTTGACATGAGAGGACCTGGGACATATTCATCCCTCAGATAGCAGGGGCAATTAGATCCTCCGTCAACTGTAGTACAGGTTTTACTCCCAATCGATTAATGTTGGGAAGGGAGGTTATGGCTCCTGCGGAGCTGGTGTTTCCAGGACATATGGATGCAGTTGCCGAGTCCTCGGACGTGGAGAGCTATGTGTCCCGCCTAGAGAACAGCTTGACGCTCTCCTACGAAATAGCTCGCAAGTCATTGCAGGAGGCACAAGTTGTCATGAAAAGAGACTATGACTTGAGAGTGAAGCCAGAGCATACTCTGTAGGGGATATTGTCTACATGCTGAATACGGCTACCAAAAAGGGTCTGTGAAGAAGCTAAGTAGGCAGTGGAACGGTCCAGGGGTGATAATAAGCAGAATTACACCATACGTATACCGTGTCCAACTAAAGAACGTAGCCACCACAATGAATCATGACCGGCTAAAACCATGTAGGGATAGATCTATTCCTACCTGGGTATCCAAAGTACTGGCAGAGATCGCACTGGGTAATCAACCTGGGACCCCCATGATCCCGCAAACAGAATATTGCTTGTGTAGAAAGCCGGAATGATGGAGGCTTCATGATTCAGTGTGATACCTGTCGGGAATGGTATCATGGTCATTGTGTTAACATCACAGAACTGGATAAGGAAGTGATAGGCGAACATACTTGTCCCCCGTGTGAGGTTGGACCGGGAAATTGGACGCCTCAGTAATTTCCTATGCACTGTTTGTACTTCAGCTAGACAATGGACCGACAACCATCTCCGATGACCAGCCCCAAGAGAAGCTGCAAGGGCGAGAAGGAGGGGATCGAACTGGGCGAGAAACAGTATCAGGAAGTGAGGGAGGCAACAGATGTGGGACGATTATGGAGGTCGGGAAAGGACCTGGTGTACCACCTGGCGAACGTGTTACCCGCATGCCCGCCCACGCTCCGAGAGTTGCTCGAGGGCCAGTACAAGTTGGCAGTCGACAGGAACAACACCAGGTTCATCAGGGATCTGAGGACATATGCGGATCTCATCATCGACGAGGGGTTTATCGTCAGGGTACTTGGCAAGCAACCGACCCGCAAGAAGCTACAACAAACTACTTTAGGTTTTACAGCCTTCACGGAGGGACATTGCCGGGATGCTCGCCTGAAGACACCAACATTGAGATCGTGCAGTTGGACCTTGGATCCAAGAAGGATTTCCCATCCCTACCGTCAACATCCAGCAGCAAGCCGACGCTGCGATCTTCTACCACCCAAGCGCAGGACGTATAACCGGAGATTCGCAAGGACCCATCTTCGGATCGTACGTCTCGCCAAATCGCGAGGGATCGTCAGCGACGCCATTCTACGCCTCCATCATCTATCAAGGATATATCTCGTTCGGCTGCCCGCTCGCCACCTCCACGTCGACAGGTTGTGGCTAGAACGCAGGGTGCAGGATATCAAATGTGTCTAGGAATGATCCCCAGGTTCGAGTGGAGTCGCGTCCCAGTGCTGCTTCACTCGGGCCCAGGGTAACTCCAACGACGCAGCGACCCTCAGATCACGCACCAGCGGAGGCGGCGAAACGTGATCACCAGGCTCGTCTGGGGTTTGGTGCGCATCACAGTGGTGCGATTACCTCACCCGTGCCCAAGGTAACGCCATCGACGCTTCGACCCCAAGACCACGCACCCGCGGGAACGTCGAAATGTGATCCCTAGGCTCGTGTGGGGTTTGGTGCGCATCACAGTGGTCCGATTACCTCACTCATGCCCAGGGTAACGCCATCGATGCTTCGACCCCAAGACCACGCACCAGCGGAAACGTCGAGATGTGATCCCCAGGCTCATGGGGAGTCTAGCTTGCATCGTAGTGGTGCAACTGCTCCGCTCGGGCCAAGCGTAACATCAACAACACAGCGACCCCGTGATGTCACACCAGGAGATACGTCGGGTAGCTTGCCCCAGGCTCGTGTGGAGAATAGTTCCCATCACAGCGGTGCGACAGTTTCTTCACTCGAGTCGAGGGAGGCTCCGAGGATGCTGCGAGGCAAGAAGAGGTGCATGGTAAACCCCTCTATTACTACAGGGACAGATTTGGATCGAGTAGTCGCCAATCCACCACGCACTAAGGCATCTCCAATTTGTCCATTTTCGTGGTCATGCACCAAAGTCTTCAGCAAACGTCGTCATGTGATGAAGAAGCACCTACCTGCGCGGTTCAGGAGCCATCGTCTACCAAACCCGGAATTCCACCAGCGACGAATGGAATCTCTCCAGCAGTTGGCGCGAAAAATACTGCACCCCGCATCCACGTTGGGGGATCTCCAGGAATGGGTTAATGATGGACGTACACCTCCTGAATCATACGTCAATGACGACGATCTATCATGGTTGCACCCGATGTGCGAGATGGAGAACTGGCGGATACCCGAGGCATTCACGTTGAATCCAGTAAATTCGCTGGCGTTGTTAGCACATTGGAGAATTCTGACTGCTATCCTGCTACAACTGCCTGAGGTGCAACAGCGTGAATTCGCTCAGCTCGACTGCTCGACACATACTACCCACCCTAAGGAACTAGTGCCGAGTGGTGATGAGGACGACATGGGTAGCCTGTCCGACCCTCTGATGGACGTCGTATCTCGGTATGTCCGGAATGCCCCTAAAGTTCCTGTCTCCATCGTGGGAGGAATTCCTGTATTCTGCGACCCAGCCACCTACCCTGACCAACTGACTCTGGTACCAGGCTTCAGGTGTGCTATTGGCTTCCATCCACGCCATGCCTCGCAGATGACACCGCAACTGATGGACAGGTTCGACATCCTCGTCCAGAACCCACAGGTGGCAGCAATTGGTGAAATTGGTATCGATTACAGCGAACCCAAGGATACCTGGCCCACACAGGAAGCGGTATTTATACAACTGCTCCGCCAATGTATGCCGATGAAGCCGTTGGTGTTGCACCTCAGAGATCCGGAGGATCCTTACGCCGCGTCTCTGAACCTTCATTGCCTAAAGATTATGAAGGCCAACGCGGCACCAACCCAGCTCATCCACCTGCATTCATTCGTTCACAGGTACATGGGACCAAATCACCAATTGGATGGACACCTTCCCAGGATGCCATTTCGGTTATTCAGGACTTGCTAAACATTTCGACGCCCGTCAAGTCAAGGCTGTCCAAAAGCTGCCTTCAGATAGGCTCCTTCTAGAGACGGATGCTCCATACCTCAACCCCAGCTTCTCGGAAACAAATACACCGGCCTTCCTGGGAGATATAGCCAGCATTATCGCCGGATACCGAGGATGCACTTCAGCCATGGTATTGAAGCATTCCAAGTGGAGCGTGAAGCAGCTTTACCGCCAATAGCCTTGACCAGCAACTCTGCCACACTCCTGGGACACCCGCCAAGCCGTAATTATAGAGTTAGTCAATATCCAGCCCTGCGAAGGGAATAGATTACATGGAACTCTTATAGACACAGCTGGATTGACCTCACACTACAACATCGGTTTCAACGTGTGTCCAGCCCTGCGAAGGGAATAGACGACATTGATCTACCAAGTGAGAGGGAGGCTCAAAATATCACCTTGGTAATACCGTATGTCCAGCCCTGCGAAGGGAATAGACTACTGTGATCTACCAAGGATAACGGAAATTGGATATTCCAGCATAGAACATCCCCTTTTAGAATGGGGAGGAGTGTGGTACGAGCAGGCAATTACCTGCCTGAAGCCTACATACATTATCTGACTGATTCCCTAGTGCATGCCGGGATAGCCCGCGACCGTACAAATAGCCGTACAATATCCGGGCATGTCACTTAGAGTAACAACCATTACTGAAGACAGTCGAACAGACCAACCTCGTCGTAGATACGTGCTTTCCACTCGGAACCGATGTCCTATGGAGGCATCCGATACACAGCACATTACTACGTATCTAAGATAGGTAAGCGTCTACAGTATTGCCTTACACTTCGTTTGCTTCACGACCGATCTAATCCGGGTAAACAACCAAGAAAGTGAATGAGAATACAAGCTCGACTAATTACAGCGGACATAATGTTGTTATCTAACACACCTTATCTTAGTAATATTTAATTTAATTAACTTTTTCATTCACCATGTTCACTGAATTAATGGGTTTTTCTAATATGTTGTTGTTGTTGAATGTCGTGAATTCCAGCCACTGACTGTTTGGCTCAACATCTCTAAAGCCATAAAGACTGAGAGAAATTATTGTTTCGACACACACATTGACCTGTACCTGACTTAATAGGAAATAAGGGGATTACGATATACAGATGGCCCGAGTGGCACAACAACGTTTTGAATTTGAGACTACTGTCTGTTTCACGAAACCTGCCCAAATTGTACGGCCACATAAACTATAAAACAATATTTTTGTTCGATATCAAAAGTTAAGAATGAGCCTTCTTTTCATTTCGTGAAATTTTTTCAAATGTTGATTTTATTACGAAAAAAATGGTTTATGGGAATTTAACATGGGGGAAAAAGGAGGTGGAGTGTAATACCACGTCGTATGTGCACTGTTCGTATCTGCACACATAACGTGATTGTATGTATCGCCACTGTCTTGGATTTCTTCAAATAAACTCACAGGTTTAAACAATGTGTATGGCCTTTAATACCCACCCTTGGTCCCATCCTTCAAGATGATTCTCATGAGCTGTAAAAACAGGGTTTCTTCTAGAACATTGAAAAATAAAACCTAAACAGTAGACAATAATGTCTGATTCTGCAGTGTAAGGGTGAAGTATCAATCCATCAATTAATCAATATATCAATCATTATTATACTTTTCAGGTCGGCTGTGATGAAATGTGTTGAAGGATGTATTTCGGGAGCTCACCACAATCAATATTGTGTGGTCATTCTCTCTGGGCTAACAGCTATAGTCACATGACCCTAGGTCTGATTAAAACACACTACATTTATCTATATCATTGAAGCTACTGTTTACAAACTTTTCCGTACTTTAACTTACTGGTGACCTCCACTGACCGAAAGTGAAAGTAATCACAGTGATTCCCATGCTTGCATTCATCCGACATTCTCTGTTTTTATTCAGTCATTTCTATATTAAAAAAATGACGCCACATATTCACCTTCACCTTGTACAGGTGGTAGGTAGGCATACATTGTTCACACGTCGCCGTAAGTCGAAGTTTCCAACCGTAAATACCCAGATTGCAAATTTCAATACAGTTATCTCCTAAATAATCCAAATAGTGAATTGTAATGCAATACAAATTGCGTCCAAGATGGCCGCCAACATATCCTAACGCTCTAAACTAAACAAACATGTGGAACATTTGGAATAACTATATTTGAATGTAATATTGTGGTTATTAGGAGCCATTCCGACTATACAATATATTTAATACATATTTCATATATTACGTTATGTGAAATTATATTCAAGATGGCCAACACATTGCGAGAAATGTCGTAAAATGACGTAAATTGGTATATAAAATATATAACATTTACCCTAATTAGTTGAATTTGAATTTGTTATATGGGTCAGTTGAAGTAGGCAGTGCATTTAATGCATACTTTATTAATTATATCATGCAAAATGATATTTAATATGGCCACCAAATGTTGAGAAATATCTCAAAATAACTTACATCTATATACGGCAAATCCGCAAAGGGAAATGAAAAAAACAACAACACTTTATTGTTATTTATGCTTGAAACATGTTTCAACTTGGCAGACTTAGTTCATTGCAACATTATCAAGCACAATTCTGTTTGTGAAATAAATAATTGGAATAACCTGCTAAATTAGCAAATTTATCAGTAACTTTTAACAAATCTCCAGTGGCATTATCGTCACAAAGCACCACATTGACATTATCGATCATAAGTACCTTTGACGTATATTGGTAGTTTAACCCACAAATGATGGTACCTAGAAATATAATAATAGTATAAAATTTCATTACTCGAGGTGATAGCAGCAACTATACTATATATCAGTTGGTAGTTCCATTTGCGTGGATAAACATGATTGATCGATCGAGTTTGAAATATCTATTTATTTTATTTTACTTAATTACTGCAATAATTATGACGATATTTACCAATCAATTTTCAATAAAATAAACGTCATATACATGCAAGATTCACCATTCTAAGTTTAATGTGAATTCATTATTGAACCACTATCTGACATCTACGGAAACTTGTATAACATATGCATGTACATATACATGCAAGATTCACATTCTAATTTGTGTGACATTCCACTATCTGACATCTACAGGAACTTGTATAACATATGCATACCACCACCATATTATTCACATGTATAATATTCATGTAACAATATAAATTGATCGATATGTGTATCCCTTGTCTAAAGCGATAATTCAATCGATTTGATTCATACTGGCTTGTTTTTCAATATACTATGCCGTATTACATGTATCAGATAAGACATGTTTCAACTCGTTCTGGGATGCATAAATATGATGTATGACTACACTACACCGAAGAAGAATGAAACTAAGTATAAATAGTATGTAACATTAAACTCGTGCATTTGGACCGCAACAATGCTAGATATATATATTGATTAATTATGCTTAACAGGCTGTCAACATCTATGGTCATTTTAGGCACCAATCAACTGGGTTAAATCCCGTATTTCATCTGTAAAGAGGAATGCCAAAATTAGAACTGAATATTTGCAGCAAGAACATGTATATTCAGCCCACACTTTCGACTATCCGGACTTGTGCCAGGTCTTCAATACAGCTCCTAAATGTAATTGGAGTACACTGATCCTACTACACGTACACTTGGGATAACCGGCTTCAACACTTACGTATAAGAAAGCCAAATTGTAACCGAGGGCCAAATCAGGGATATCACGATTCTGGTAAGTATGACCTACACCGCTAACACATCTCATGCTCACAGCCAACAGCCCACTACTTGTCAGTTAATGTAAACATGTTCCCAATAACAGGAGACTCTTTAAACGTCGGTTGTCAACATCAAACTTCAAGGGAATGAGACATGGACAGTGTGTCACATACTTCCGTATAAATGAAAGGCCAGTCTTGTGTGATTCTACAAAGTGTGTACTTACATAATATATAATGCATTGCCCTGCAATCCATATGCATTACACAATGACATAGTATATATTGTCCACAATATATATCCCTGGTAACCACATGAGGAGGTCATGCAATCTAACATTTGATTAGTAACACATCTTATCTATTATAATTTATCAAATATGTATATTTCTTAAAATATAAGATCTAACAATATAATAATATAACCCGATACAATGAAGGTAGGCATACATGTATAGGCTGACACATTTTTCCTCGCACATAATTATTTATTTCACAATGTACTCGTATATAAATGTAATTACGGCAAAAGGAAGATACCTCCGAAACAGTATACATAGTTTGTTACTGATCAATATATTATACAAATTAGCGGGTTGTGTCAGTCATATTGGAGGCCACATTGAACTACATGGATATTACATACTGTATTTCAATATGCTTTATTTTATCAATTTGATAGTTAATGTGAATTAATTCCAGAAGAAAGACAGATGCTAAAGCAATTGTTTGTCGAGCCCCTCGTGGAAATCGAGGCATTGTGATCATGATGCCATATTTGCGCCCGTCCGTGGGAGGGTCCATTCGAGATATACATCATGTATATCTTTCCAATCATAATCAGATTGCGTTATAACGTTTTTTTAACATTTTATATACGTAGTTTTTAGCGTAAACTTGAAATTTCAAACGTTGCCATCCTTAATTTCATGCCGTAGACCATCCATTTGGCCTTCATACACAAGGTCAATGTCAAATGACATTTCGTTTATGGTCGTATTAATAATAGTAAATGTAACTCCAAGACAATTAAAAATCAAGTCATATATCGATGGTCTAGTAACATAAGGTCGTAAGTGCTGTGCTAAAAAGCATAGCACTTACGACCTTATGTTACTAGACCATCGATATGTTGTGAAGAAAATGTAACTTTTACATATTTTGTTGACAATCTTGGCAGCCATCTTGGATATTTGAAAGATTAAACAACTCGTACTTAGTGGAAAGTTTAATATATGAATTGTTCAGTGATATGCTGCCACCCTATGTGTGAATATGTTAATTATAGTCACCTTAATGTGTTTAATAAATGTATGGCAGCCATCTTGGACGCCATCTTGAATTATGGATTAAGCTCCAATGAGATTCATGGTGAGTTTTGATATGTTTCGCCTAATGCTATTCCGGACCTATACTGAAATTTTCTTTTTCCGATCTTTGGCGATTTTATGTCTACTATTCGCCTATAAACTCAAATAATTATTGTTACATGGTTTCCGTTGTTAGCACATATGTGCGGCGCGTGCTGTTTGCATATGACTAGGCAATGCTCATTCCGGGGCCGCGCGTAGACCAAGTGCCTTCATGACGTCACTACGCGGAAGTGCCTTCATGACGTCACTGCTTCATGACGTTCATGACACGGCCCCGGAATATGAATACCGAAAATTATCTACGTGAATGTGACGATTTATAAAAGTACTGAAAATACTGAATATAATGCTCAAATTACATCAGTTTTTTGTTGGAAATGTAACAATAACGTTTGATCATTCATGTCCAGCCGTGTGCAAACGTTTGCTGTGGCCCGAGGGAACTGTTTGAACCCAAGGCCGGCCGCCTGCGGCCTTGAGTTCAAACAGTTCCCTCCGGCCACAGCAAACGTTTGCACACGGCTGGACATGATCAAACCTTATAATACTAGCTCTAAATATGTAATGCTAGCTCTACATATTTAATGTTAAATCTAATTATTTAAAGTTGCAAGCTCTAAATAATTATAGCTAATTAGAGCTAGCATTACATATGTATAGCTAGCTCCAAATGATTTAAGGAGCTCTTTAAATCATTGGAGCTGTTCTAGATGATATACTATGGTCTCCCAATTTGGTAACGAACATATGGTGTAAGCATGTGGTCTATTTATCATCTTTAGACCACATATAACAAAACTGGGGTTGGTTCCTATGGCCGCCATCTTGAATTTCAAATGGCCGCCCTGAAATGCTATAGCGGACATTTGGTTTTCAAAATGGCCACTATATCAATAATATGTATTGTGTGTTCACTACTAATTTTCGTTGACACCTTTAGGTTGTGTTGATCTTTTGGGTACATTTTTGGAAACCATGTTATTTGTATCATCTACATGAGTCAATTATATAAAGCATGGGTTGGTTCCATACTTTTCTGAATTTCAAAATGGCATCGTGAGAATCGTACAATTATTATATAATTATGGATAAATCATTTATACTGCTGTTTTTCCTGACTATAATTATACTGCATATGGACTTAAAGGAGTATGTCAATGTCTAAGCACTGTTTTATATCCGACATGTCGGATATTGCCATTAATGTGAAGTATTTGGACCACATTCTGACAAACACAGGCATATTTCATGTTTGTACAGCAGCCTGTGTTCAAAGAAATATGATTATAACCAACAGGAACAATATAGGAATTAAATGAGTGTATAATTGTGTCACTATTCCACCAGTACTAACAATTACGAGTGCCCGCTATACAGATATAATCATTTAATAATACTTATTTCACTGATAGTGACTCGCGGTGGTATGATATGCAAATGAGGCATGATGTTTTTAATTATTTATACATTCGTCACATGAACAAAATAATATTTTCGACAGATTATAAAGTATGATCATTGTGTGGTAGTGTTACTTTTAACCCGTATTTTTGTTAGTGGTGAAGTTCTTTTTGTAGTACAGTATACTATTTTCAATCCTGCCAGTTGATTACTATTCAGGCTTCAGATGCATGCTATGTTCATGCCATGTTTGGAATAGTCCATTTTGAAGTAATTTGATTGGTCATCAATGTCAGGTCTGGGTAATATTTGTCTACCTGGTACATTTGTCTCAGCGCTATTTGCGATACTTTTCGGTTGAATGACGTCCAGTGACCGATGTGTAGTGTATAACTGTAGATTGAGTGTGAGTGGTATGTAACCTTTAATTATATTTTAATTCATGTATTTGTGAACGGAACAGGTGATAGTCCAGTGCTACACGCCATATGAGTCGGCAGTTACGAGAGTCCGTTATTGCACTGTGTGCACTGGATATAAACTGTTCGCATGTCATGTAGGTAACTCCTGAGTTGTGGTTTTATATGTTGTTGATACGTAAATCATATTTCCGTCAGTTATTCATATAAACTATATGAAAATGGTCGCCGTCTTTGTAAACAGGAGTCCGCCCGACCAGACTGTGCGGCTGCACAGGCTGATCTGGGCCTACGCTGTTTGCAAAGGCCAAGTGATCCATTTTCGTATATTTGTGATCAGTTTATGTGTATTTTCTGTGTAGCATTGTTTGCTCTGGGACATTTGCAGCAAACAGGATAAACCCTGATTAAATTGCACAAGGGTGCAGCATGATCTGGGTCTACACTTGTTGCAAATGTTGTCGGCTACCTTCTTCCATGAAAGGGTTGATAGCAGCCATGACCACAGCCGCGAGCAAATAATGTCGACTGTGACAATGACATTGTGCCAGCATAGCCAAGTATGGTGTCTGTGCATTTGCTGCATATTTGCATTGTGTTACATAAGTGTGTATTATTGTATCTGTGATATAATATGCATCAGCTATTATATATCAGTTATGTGTGTCGTTGGCACTGATCATTTGTTATGGGTTTAGTTTGATCAGGGTCTACAGTGATGCACAATTGAATAACTGTTGCATAGTATATGTGTGAGCGTGTAATCGGTTGGTGATACTGTGTACAGGAGTATCCCTGTGCATCCGATCGTCTGTGCAGTCTGCTTAGGTTTAGGACGACGTCCAATGGATGGACTGTTTTAACTCAAGGCCGCAGGCGGCCGGCCTTGGGTTCAAACAGTTCCCTCGGGCCACAGCAAACGTTTGCACACGGCTGGACATGATCAAACGTTATTGTTACATTTCCAACAAAAAACTGATGTAATTTAAACATTATATTCAGTATTTTCAGTACTTTTATAAATCGTCACATTCACGTAGATAATTTTCGGTATTCATATTCCGGGGCCGCGTCATTGAACGTCATGAAAGCAGTGACGTCATGAAGGCACTTCCGCGTAGTGACGTCATGAAGGCACTTGGTCTACGCGCGGCCTCGGAATGAGCATTGCCTAAAGTCATATGCAAACAGCACGCGCCGCACATATGTGCTAACAACGGAAACCATGTAACAATAATTATTTGAGTTTATAGGCGAATAGTATTAGACATAAAATCGCCAAAGATCGGAGAAAGAAAATTTCAGTATAGGTCCGGAATAGCATTAGGCGAAACATATCAAAACTCCCCATGAATCCCATTGGAGCTTAATCCATAATTCAAGATGGCGTCCAAGATGGCTGCCATACATTTATTAAACACATTAAGGTGACTATAATTAACCTATTCACACATAGGATGGCAGCATATCACTGAACAATTCATATATTAACCTTTCCACTAAGTACGAGTTGTTTAATCTTTCAAATATCCAAGATGGCTGCCAAGATTGTCAACAAAATATGTAAAAGTTACATTTTCTTCACAACATATCGATGGTCTAGTAACATAAGGTCGTAAGTGCTATGCTTTTTAGCATAGCACTTACGACCTTATGTTACTAGACCATCGATATATGACTTGATTTTTAATTGTCTTGGAGTTACATTTACTATTATTAATACGACCATAAACGAAATGTCATTTGACATTGACCTTGTGTATGAAGGCCAAATGGATGGTCTACGGCATGAAAGTAAGGATGGCAACAAAAGCAACGTTTGAAATTTCAAGTTTACGCTAAAAACTACGTATATAAAATGTAAAAAAACGTTATAACGCAATCTGATTATGATTGGAGAGATATACATGATGTATATTTCGAACGGGCGCAAATATGTCATCATGATCACTATGCCTCGATTTCCACGAGGGGCTCGACAAACAATTGCTTCAGCATCTGTCTTTCTTCTGGAATTAATTCACATTAACTATCAAATTGATAAAATAAAGCATATTGCAATACAGTATGTAATATCCATGTAGTTCAATGTGGCCTCCAATATGACTGACACAACCCGCTAATTTGTATAATATATTGATCAGTAACAAACTATGTCTACTGTTTCGGAGGTATCTTCCTTTTGCCTTAATTACATTTATATACGAGTACATTGTCAAATAAATAATTATGTGCGAGGAAAAATGTGTCAGCCTATACATGTATGCCTACCTTCATTGTATCGGGTTATATTATTATATTGTTAGATCTTATATTTTAAGAAATATATATATTTGATAAATTATAATAGATAAGATGTGTTACTAATCAAAGGTTAGATTGCATGACCTCCTCATGTGGCTACCAGGGATATATATTGTGGACAATATATACTATGTCATTGTGTAATGCATATGGATTGCAGGGCAATGCATTATATATTATGTAAGTACACACTTTGTAGAATCATACCAGACTGGCCTTTCATTTATACGGAAGTATGTGACACACTGTCCATGTCTCATTCCATTGAAGTTTGATGTTGACAACCGACGTTTAAAGAGTCTCCTGTCATTGGGAACATGTTTACATTAACTGACAAGTTGTGGGCTGTTGGCTGTGAGCATGAGATGTGTTAGCGGTGTAGGTCATACTTACCAGAATTCTGATATCCCTGATTTGGCCCTCGGTTACAATTTGGCTTTCTTATACGTAAGTGTTGAAGCCGGTTATCCCAAGTGTACGTGTAGTAAGATCAGTTTACTCCAATTACATTTAGGAGCTAGGACTAAGTGACTCGTGTGCATTGAAGACCTGGCACAAGTCCGGATAGTCGAAAGTGTGGGCTGAATATACATGTTCTTGCTGCAAATATTCAGTTCTAATTTTGGCATTCCTCTTTACAGATGAAATACGGGATTTAACCCAGTTGATCGGTGTCTAAAATGACCATAGATGTTGACAGCCTGTTAAGCATAATTAATCAATATATATATATCTAGCATTGTTGCGGTCCAAATGCACGAGTTTAATGTTACATACTATTTATACTTAGTTTCATTCTTCTTCGGTGTAGTGTAGTCATACATCATATTTATGCATCCCAGAACGAGTTGAAACATGTCTCATCTGATACATGTAATACGGCATAGTATATTGAAAAACAAGCCAGTATGAATCAAATCGATTGAATTATCGCTTTAGACAAGGGATACACATATCGATCAATTTATATTGTTACATGAATATTATACATGCGAATAATATGGTGGTGGTATGCATATGTTATACAAGTTCCTGTAGATGTCAGACAGTGGAATGTCACACAAATTAGAATGTGAATCTTGCATGTATATGTACGTTATTTTATTGTTGATTTGGTAAATATCGTCATAATTAGTGCAGTATTGTAAAATAAATATATATTTCAAACTCGATCGATCAATCATGTTTATCCACGCGAATGGAACTACCAACTGATATATAGTATAGTTGCTGCTATCACCTCGAGTATGAAATTTTACTATATTATTATATTTCTAGGTACCATCATTTGTGGGTTAAACTACCAATATACGTCAAAGGTACTTATGATCGATAATGTCAATGTGGTGCTTTGTGACGATAATGCCACTGGAGATTTGTTTAAAAGTTACTGATAAATTTGCTAATTTAGCAGGTTATTCCAATTATTTATTTCACAAACATAATTGTGCTTGATAATGTTGCAATGAACTTAGTCTGCCAATTTGAAACATGTTTCATGCATAAATAACAATAAAGTGTTGTTGTTTTTTTCATTTCCCTGTGCGGATTTGCCGTATATAGATGTAAGTTATTTTGAGATATTTCTCAACATTTGGTGGCCATCTTAAATATCATTTTGCATGATATAATTAATAAAGTATGCATTAAATGCACTGCCTACTTCAACGGACCCATATAACAAATTCAAATTCAACTAATTAGGGTAAATGTTATATATTTTATATACCAATTTACGTCATTTTACGACATTTCTCGCAATGTGGTGGCCATCTTGAATATAATTTCACATAACGTAATATATGAAATATGTATTAAATATATTGTATAGTTGGAATGGCTCCTAATAACCCCAATATTACATTCAAATATAGTTATTCCAAATGTTACACATGTTTGCTTAGTTTAGAGCGTTAGGAGATGTTGGCGGCCATCTTGTATTACAATTCACTATTTGGATTATTTAGGAGATAACTGTATTGAAATTTGTAATCTGCGTATTTACGGTTGGAAACTTCGACTTACGGCGACGTGTGAACAATGTATGCCTACCTACCACCTGTACAAGGTGAAGGTGAATATGTGGCGTCATTTTCTTTTATACAGAAATGGCTGAATAAAAACAGAGAATGTCGGATGAATGGAAGCATGGGAATCACTATGATTACTTTCACTTTCGGTCAGTGGGCGTGACCAGTAAGCTAAAGTACGGAAAAGTTTGTAAACAGTAGCTTCAATGATATAGATAAATGTAGTTTGTTTTAATCAGACCTAGGGTCATGTGACTATAGCTGTTAGCCCAGAGAGAATGACCACACAATATTGAGTGTGGCGAGCTCCCGAAATACATCCTTCAACACATTTCATCACAGCCGACCTGAAAAGTATAATAATGATTGATATATTGATTAATTGATTGATTGATACTTCACCCTTATACTGCAGAATCAGACATTATTGTCTACTGTTTAGGTTTTATTTTTCAATGTTCTAGAAGAAACCCTGTTTTTACAGCTCATGAGAATCATCTTGAAGGATGGGACCAAGGGTGGGGATTGAAGACCACACACATTGTTTAAACCTGAGAGTTTATTTGAAGAAATCCAAGACAGTGGCGATACATACAATCACGTTATGTGTGCAGATGCGAACAGTGCACATACGACGTGGTATTACACTCCACCTCTTTTTTCCCCATGTTAAATTCCCATAAACCATTTTTTTCGTAATAAAATCAACATTTGACAAAATTTCACGAAATAAAAAGAAGGCTCATTCTTAAATTTTGATATCGAACAAAAATATAGTTTTTGCATAGTTTATGTGGCCGTACAATTTGGGCAGGTTTCGTGAAACAGACAGTAGTCTCAAATTCAAAACCTTGTTGTGCCACTCGGGCCATCTGCATATCGTAATCCCCTTATTTCCTATTAAGTCAGGTACAGGTCAATGTGTGTGTCGAAACAATAATTTCTCTCAGTCTTTATGGCTTTAGAGATGTTGAGCCAAAAATTCAGTGGCTGGAATTCACGACATTCAACAACAACAACAACAACATATTGGAAAAACCCATTAATTCAGTGAACATGGTGAATGAAAAAGTTAATTAAATTAAATATTACTAAGATAAGGTGTGTTAGATAACAACATTATGTCCGCTGTAGTTAGTCGAGCTTGTATTCTCATTCACTTTCTTGGTTGTTTACCCGGATTAGATCGGTCGTGAAGCAAACGAAGTTTAAGGCAATACTGTAGACGCTTACCTGTCTTAGATACGTAGTAAGGTGCTCTGTATCGGATGCCTCCGTAGGACATCGGTTCCGAGTGGAAAGCACGTATCTACGACGAGGTTGGTCTGTTCAACTGTCTTCAGTAATAGCTGTGACTCTAAGTGAAATGCCCGGATATTGTACGGCTATTTGTACGGTTGCGGGCTATCCCGGCATGCACTAGGGAATCAGTCAGATAATGTATGTAGGCTTCATGCAGGTAATTGCCTGCTCGTACCACACTCCTCCCCATTCTAAAAGGGGATGTTCTATGCTGGAATATCCAATTTCCGTTATCCTTGGTAGATCACAGTAGTCTATTCCCTTCGCAGGGCTGGACATACGGTAGTACCAAGGTGATATTTTGAGCCTCCCTCTCATTTGGTAGATCAATGTCGTCTATTCCCTTCGCAGGGCTGGACACACGTTGAAACCGATGTTGTAGTGTGAGGTCAATCCAGCTGTGTCTATAAGAGTTCCATGTAATCTATTCCCTTCGCAGGGCTGGATATTGTCTAACTCTATAATTACGGCTTGGCGGGTGTCCCAGGAGTGTGGCAGAGTTGCTGGTCAAGGCTATAGGCGGTAAAGCTGCTTCACGCTCCACTTGGAATGCTCCAATACCATGGCTGAAGTGCATCCTCGGTATCCGGCGATAATGCTGGCTATATCTCCCAGGAAGGCCGGTGTATTTGTTTCCGAGAAGCTGGGGTTGAGGTATGGAGCATCCGTCTCTAGAAGGAGCCTATCTGAAGGCAGCTTTTGGACAGCCTTGACTTGACGGGCGTCGAAATGCTCAGCAAGTCCTGAATAACCGAAATGGCATCCTGGGAAGGTGTCCATCCAATTGGTGATTTGGTCCCATGTACCTGTGAACGAATGAATGCAGGTGGATGAGCTGGGTTGGTGCCGCGTTGGCCTTCATAATCTTTAGGCAATGAAGGTTCAGAGACGCGGCGTAAGGATCCTCCGGGTCTCTGAGGTGCAACACCAACGGCTTCATCGGCATACATTGGCGGAGCAGTTGTATAAATACCGCTTCCTGTGTGGGCCAGGTATCCTTGGGTTCGCTGTAATCGATACCAATTTCACCAATTGCTGCCACCTGTGGGTTCTGGACGAGGATGTTGAACCTGTCCATCAGTTGCGGTGTCATCTGCGAGGCATGGCGTGGATGGAAGCCAATAGCACACCTGAAGCCTGGTGCCAGAGTCAGTTGGTCAGGGTAGGTGGCTGGGTCGCAGAATACAGGAATTCCTTCCACGATGGAGACAGGAACTTTAGGGGCATTCCGGACATACTGAGATACGTCCATCAGAGGGAGTAGTTCGCGTTTTCCTGACAGTTTCCAGGATAAGCGGTCCCAATGAAAATGCGAGTCCATCCCTTCGAGCGTAAGATGAGTGCCAACTTTATCGCGCTGTCCGCAAGCGGGCGCGACAAAAATGAAACACGTCAACCTGTTGTCTGCACAGGTAATTCTAGCGTGTCTTGGATGGTCAATTATTGTTTGTATATACATGAAACACATTTCTAAACAATGTACAAAACATTTCAAATGCGCCCGGGTATGCATATTAATTAATTATGAAAGGTACAAAATTCGCATTCGTCACCATTGAAAGAAACGGCCACACGAAATCGTCATCGTTACTCGCCTATACAACGTGCTACAGCGTGTCGAAACCGCTTCTTGGGTGGGTTTTTGGCATAGATTTTACAGTTGCTAATACATTAACATAAATCTCAGTTTTCGAGTGTAAACTGCACTAAAAACGAATCTCACTAACATAAATTCGCTTTTTAAAAGCAAGGACGTTCACTTCCTGACTATAAATGAATATTAGCCACCATCTTTGAAAATATCGGGCCAATATGAGCATAACAAATAAGCTCAGTTAAAACGATTTCCACAATTTCACAATTATGGTTTCTTGTTTGGGCCAGATAATTGTCTGATGTGGGAAATTAAAGCGAAAATCAAATGAAATTTTTGTGTTATACTAGTATACAACGGCCCGACATCTGGCCGATATTGGTAATCCGTATTCAAAATTCACATGATTAGCGACAAGTATCGGATATTGGACCAATATCGGCAATATCGGCCGATATTCAGACTTAATGCCGATATCGGCCCGATATAGTCGTGTTTGCTGGGTATTCTCCTTTCTTAAGAGCTCCAAACAAGACCAACATAGCATTCCCCTCTACAAACGAATGGTAAGCTGTGTTCAGACACTCGAGAAAAGGCAGACATCTTAAACGATATATTCACTTCAAAGAGCCCACTGCGCCTTTCCCAACTCAGCCAAATGAAGGTACAGGAACTAGCGGAAACGACGCATCTAAAACAGACAACGACTCCCTTAAACTTCAACACTGAAGATGTGCAGATGTCCACTAAAGGTATTGTAACTATTACAAAAATTAAAAACAGAGAAATCAGCAGGCCCAGACAAACTACAAGCGGATTCTATTGAAACAGCTGCGAGATGAAATCGTCCCAATATTACAGGTAATGTTCACCCAATCGCTTCAAACAGGTGTTATTCCAACATAATGGTATGTGGCAAATGTAGCTCCACTCTTCAAAAAAGATGAGAAGACATTAGCGGAAAACAATCGCCCAATTTCCCTTACATGCATAGTATGCAAGGTCATGAAGCACATCGTCACACACAACCTATGCAAGCACCTAAGCTCAAGCAACATTATGTACGAACTACAACATGGATTCCGCGAAAGGCGATCCTGTGAAACCCAATTAGCCATGCTAGTCGAAGACCTAACTAGGAATGCTAGTTCTGGCAATCAGACAGACCTGGTCCTACTAGACTTCAGTAAAGCCTTTGACAAAGTAAACCATGAACAATTACTGTATACACTTCACTGTTACGGTGTCCGAGACCATACACTAAATTAGGTCAAAGGTTTCCTTAACGGCCGAAGTCAGAATTAAGGTAGTCGTTGATGTCGAGGAATTGGGATCTGTCCCGGTCACGTCTGGTGTCCTCGAGGCTCCGTACTAGGTTCCATTCTCTTCCTAGTTTATATCAACGACCTTCTAGACGATATAATATCACAGGTGCGCCTCTTCGCGGATGATACTGCAGTATACATCAATATCAGACATGAGGACGATGGCAAAACACTACAACAGGACCTGGACACACTTCAAGTATGGGAAACAACTGGGACATGTATTTTAATCCTTCCAAGTGCCAGGTCTTGCACATCACAAGGTCAAAAACACCAGTCAAATCCTTATACACAATGCATGGCCAGGTACTAGAAGCAGTTTCGTCAGCCAAATACATCGGCGTCACCATCAGCAATAATCCCTCTTGGAACCAGCACATCACAAACATCACAAACAAAGCAAACTGTACTTTGGGGTTTGTCAAAAGGAATATCAAAACTACAGACCCAAGAGTACGCGAACAGACATACAAAACTCTAGTCCGCCCCTAGATCGAATATGCCTCAGTGATCTGGGACCCCCACACCACATACAGCCGTCACACAGAATTTCTCGCTACTGCCATTACATGACTTTCCGTCAAGTACATACAAATACAGACTCGTGCTTCCCTTGTACGGTGGTGCAGTGGAACTCCCTGTCTGAACACACAGTGACCCACCACGACCTTGACCATTTCATGTCATCCTTGGGCACTGCCCGCAACTACCTCACTCAAGACAGTATATATGGATTGTTTTTCAACCTACTTTTATCTTTTCGATCTATTTGTAACCTTTCACCTGTTGTCATACCTTCTATCACACTGTTGCTGCCTTTTATCTACTAACTTGCTCCTGAAGCGCAGCCTACTAAATCTCCCTGCGAAGGGGTACAGCATTGTATAAAGAAAGAAAGATCGATTTCCTGTCAATGCAAAACTTGATTAATTTACTCTTTGGAATATTCTCATGATATTTCACACTTGCAATAACCAAGGTGTGTTTCATTCAAGAATGAAAACTCTCATCTTCAGTGCGTCAACTCAGATTTTGTGAAAATATAGGGGAAATCTTGAAAATACAGGGGTATTGACGGCAAAATATAAGGGTCTTTTAACAAAATACACAATTTTCTATAAGATGTTAAACAATCTTACACCATCTTATCTTGCAAATTGAATCGCCGTTCAAAGGCAGCCTCGCTACAATCTTAGAAATGCTGACGACATACCTCACATACATTGTCGCACACAACAGTACAACCAATCATACCTACCATCCACCATTCGTGACTGGAATGCACTGAATCGGAACATAAAGGACTCCCAATCTCTGTCTTCTTTCAAAGCAAACCTAAACGGCAATGCTGTCAATTAATCACCCCTTTTTAACGTCGGAAACAGGACAGGACAAATTCTTTATACATGCCTTCGTCTTTCATGTAGCGCTCTCAACTTCGACCTTCACAGGAGATCTATTGTTGACACACCACACTGCACATGCGGATCCATAGAAACAGTCAGCCACTTTCTCTTGTATTGCAACAAATATACACTTCAGCGAAACACACATACTAACAACCTTCCATGTCCTCCCACAGCAGACACACTGCTCCGCGGCAATGAACATTTGACATTCGAGGAAAACAGCTTCGTATTTCAGCAGGTCCAGAAGTTCATCGTGGCTACAAGGCGGCAATTGAGGAGACAAGTGGGCAGATGTCCAGTATGAACCACCATGCCAGCAATGAGTGCATCCCTTTACCCCCCCCCCACCCCCCCCCACCCCCCCCCGCCCTCCCCCAGTTACCTCGTCCCCACCATACCATAGTTATAATTTCGATTACATTGATCATTTTATGTGTGTACTTCCTTATTTAGTACTGAAATACTGAACTTATAGTTTTATAAATAATGCTTTAAAATACATATTACACCATCAATCTACACATATTACCATCTATTTGAAATATAAATGATCAATTGTAATTTCATTCACCATTGATAATTAACTAGTCATAACCTGCCTGCCAGTAATTCCATGTATATTGCACTCACGCTTATAGTGGAGAAGATTTCATATGAGCTTTTTCAAGCTTGTTTTCCAATCCACACACTATTTAATGGTTGTATCATACCATGTATTGTTCCTTTACATGACTTATAACTTAATAAATATTGTTTAAACTAACAAAATACATGTATAGGGCATTTTGTCAAAATATAGGGGGATTTGGACATTTGGTTGACAGCTTGTTCACCAAAGAGTTTCTCAAATCACCTATACTTTATGTTTGCCTTCAGCTAACATCTTCATATTGCATACATACATTAATCATTATAAATTTTCACCATTCCACATTAATATAATTACGCTCACTACTGATGGTCCGTCCGTCCGTCCGTCCGTCCGTCGGTTTATTTATTTGAAAGCTTTTGAAACATATTTCAAATAGGGGCCCTAAGTGCGTCGACAGACCACACTTTCTAGTTAATGTTAGTATTGATTGCAGAATCCCCATTACTGATTGGCATTATTATACAGTTTATATCAGACGTAAATCACCACACTAATATCAGGGGCGATAACAGTGATTCCTTAAAATGATAACGGACAATACTATTTATTCTCTATTTATTTTCGATGTGCAATGATCATACTTTACAATCTGTCGAAAATATTATTTTTTCAGGTTTCACATAAATAAATAGTTTACCGACATTTATTTAAAGCTGTGGTCATGCAAGTTATAATATAAGGAGACTTTATAAGGAGATGTCTGTATATTCTGTAGGTATGACATTTTGTGGACAGGCTGTGGTTGCAGAAACTGACCTGGCCATCTGACCCTGTCGCCCCTAAGTAACTGTAATGGATTTTGATATGTTAATTTTGCAACCATTTTAATTGTCACAAAATGATTTTTAGACTAGTTCATTTATGAACAGGGGGTGTTTTTCTTGTTTGTTTAAATGCACATGTGTGTTCCAAAACTACATTTGATAATGTTTGTATTGGTCAAATGACATCACGTGACATACCAAATGATGCCAGTGTAATAATGCAACATAAACAAGTATGTGTTCTTTTCAGTGGAAATGACATCTTATCACATAAAAGCGAATATGACATAGTTTTCATTGAAATGAATGTGGACCATCACACTGACGACATTCGATAGTTCTGTGAAGTATGTATTATGTCAATGCAAAGCGTGTTACCCGATACATCCTGTTATCTATGTATAGGAATATCAAACATTAAAATATTTATGCAAAATATAATTCTGAAATTCTACTAATATATGGCATTCTAAATGTTTCAACCATCGCTCCATGGCGCTAGAATTATTTGTTAATGGAAACCACAAACAATGCTTTGCTAAATATATGGTGAACTGTGTAGGCTCTGGACAGGCTGTGGTTGCAGAAACTGACCTGGCCATCGGACCCTGTCGCCCCTAAGTAACTGGAATGGATTTTGCTATGTTAATTTTGAAACCATTTTAATTGTCACAAAATGATTTTTAGACTAGTTCATTTATGAACAGGGGGTGTTTTTCTTCCTAAAAATATGAAAATGACTTACAAAAGGTGAAGATCCTGATGAGACGGCTTGTCACGAGCCGGCTCATCTGGATCTACGCATTTTGCCAATATCACTATACAGGTCTGTGGTGTTGAAAGGGCTAAACAGGTTTGGGTTATTATTTCTTATAGAATGTCACATTGGCTACGCATTTACAAACACTATTTGTATAAAACGAACATAATCCATACGGATCTATGCCGTTTGTTAAAACCAATATGAGTGTTACACAGACTGAAAGCGAACCGTGTCAGACCTGATCAGACGAATAGACTGCGAAGATACACAAGCTGAACTGGGACTACAGTTACAGCCACATGTAAGGAAGGGAATTGCACACATTGACATATATCATGTATATTATGGCAGGTTGATAGATTCAATACGGTTTTATACATACATTCAACAAATTGGTCATATACAGGTACATACAGGGGCTACAATGACAGGTCTCGAGCCATGCATGTACATAGCTGCAATTCGCAACAACAAAATGGGAACATCGAGTTGCGACCAGTACAGCCTCAGGTCAGCCTGCGCATCCATTCAGTTTGACCATGGCTACATTGTTCAAGTTGTGTTGATGCCGCAAACAGTTTATTTTATATTTTTATATCAGTACTAGCCTACAACGGCTAGCAGATCAGAAGCTATACTGATATATAACTAAATAAACCTCATTTAGTTGTGGTAGCTCACAAACGGTCATCAACGTTAGCCTATCTGATGTTCCGCTGCTCTTGAATTGATACTCTATATAGGGTGGAATACAATTGAAAGGGTTAGTGGAATAAGGGGGTCAACTCAATCCCTATTTTCCCACTGAATCCCTTCAATTAACAGTATATAGCTCTACAAGCGGAATGTTAATCTGTTACTGTCTACACTACTGAACATACATACAAAACACGACTCACCATGACAAAATATGGAGCTTATTATCTCGGGTAGATTTGTCGTCTTTTACATTATTTCCGTCTGTACATTTGTATTACCATTTTGCTGTATGTCTCTTATTGTATCTCTACAACAGTATAAACATTGTGTATCAGAAACCATATGTTCATTCTATATAGCCTACTAACATAAGCACTGTGCCGAAAGTAAAAGTTCTTTGTTTCTTAGATTAAAGTGTTTGCAAGTATTTATGTGTTGGCTCAGGCAATCGCTAGGGTACATGTATGCACGAATCTGAGCTGTACTCGGCATCAGTCAAACTGCTTGATTTTGAATACAGATTTTGCATCGTCAGAAAGTTGTACAATCACAAACCCAGGTTCTATGAGTGTGGTTGTACATCGCAAATTTACTTCCCTTTTTGTCATGGCGAGTCAAACATGAGTCTATGTCTGAGAAAAACATCCATATTCCATCAAAATTAACTATTACATCTACAAATGATATGAAAGTTCGCAAACATATAACACAAGATGCAATTGTAGAATCATTCAATTCGTCAAGAATTCATGCCAACTTTTGATAAAGACTGAACAAATGAGGCGTATGGAATTTGCGATCAGCGCAGATCCAGATCAGCCTGCGCGAATGCGCAGTCTGATCAGGATCTGCACCGATCCCCATTCAGTCATTGAAACACCTGATCTGCTTACAACAAATGATTATCTGCCTGCAAGTGTGTGCTAGCAGATCAGCAGCTAAATCCCATAAGTCACTTTCACCCGTCACATACATGATGGTCAGGGCTCAACAAAAATTCCAGAAGTCACAAAATAAAAATGGTTGCATGAAAGGGTCAATGGAATAATGGGGCTAAGTTCTTATGGACGTCCCCCTTTTCCACCAACCCTTCAAATATAGATATTGATGGACAATAATAATGCAAAAATGGTCAAGTAAAGGTGACTTTTTAAAATCAATACCATTGTAGGGTTTGTCGTCTTGCCATATTATTATAGCAAAGTTGGTACATAATACTTTGAAGGGGCCAGTGGAATATGGGGTCTACTGTCTGTTTCACGAAACCTCCCAAATTTTACGGCCATATAAACAATGCAAAAACAATATTTAAAAATGAAGTTCATGAGAATCATCTTCAAGGATGGGACCAAGGGTGTGGATTGAAGGCCACACACATTGTTTAAACCTGTGAGTTTATTTGAAGAAATCCAAGTCATACAATCACGTTAGGTGTGCAGATACGATGATGCGATTTGAAACAATAATTTATCTCAGTCTTTATGGCTGTAGAGATGTTGAGCCAAAAAGTCAGTGGCTGGAATTCACGACATTCAACAACAACAACAACATATTGGAAAAACTCATTAATTCAGTGAATGAAAAAGATAATTAAATTAATTATTACTAAGATAAGGTGTGTTAGATAACAACATTATGCCCGATGTAATTAGTCGAGTTTGTAGTATTCTGATTCACTTTCTTGGTTGTTTACACGGATTATATTGGTCGTGAAGCAAACGAAGTTTAAGGCAAGACATTTAATTTTAAAAACGAAAGTTGATTTGTTTGGACTTTGATTAGGCGGCGGCTGGGTGTTAGTATTTTTTGAGGGACCCTGCATTTTGAAAGGAAATTTGACTGACTTTGATTTGTCAATTACGTTGGCCAATCTTGGAAATATTTATTTTGATCAGAAAATTGTTGATGGTGAATTGTTGAAATATACATTTCTGATGTTTTTCAAAGAATTAAGGAGATGGTCCGGCAGCACGATTTACCCAAATCTACCCAAATCTTACCCCAATCTACCATGTATGACATATATGTGAACATTGCCTCATTACAGTATCAAATAAGGCAGATGGAGTTGCCTAGAAACAAAATTGCTACCCCGCTCCATACCTCTCCATAACGGATACTGGATGTTTCGGTAAATGACGAGTTCGGTAAATTGATAATATAGAGGGAATGGTTTGGATGTTTCGGTAAATTGATATAATATAGTAATTATTAGCGCATAACAGTTAATGGTAATTATGCACCTAAACGGAGCTCGCCATATCATTTTCGGTACGAAACGACAGATGGAACTCCTACGTCAATCCAAGCGCTGGTTCCTGGACGGAACATTCAAGGTAGTTCCACTGGCCTACATCCTGATGTCCCGGCGCTCCAAACAGGACTACGTTAGCGTCCTGACAAGTGTACTAGCGTATCTACCGGAAGATACAGGCGGAGGGTCTGGCGACTGCCTACATACAGAAGGGGGACAAATACGAGTTCATGCGGAAGCTGATGTCCCTTCCATACCTACCCGTGGAACAGGTGGTGACGGCCTTCGACCGGCTGAAGGTCGTCGCAACAGAAGCTGGGGGTCCAGTCCTCAACGTTGTTGAGTACGTGGGTCCGGGGTTCCGTCTGGACCCCCAGCAACTGGTGCGTCTTCCGTGAACAAGTGAGGACGAACAACGACCTTGAAGGCTGGCATAGACGTCTGAATACACGTGCAGGCCATCCCAACCTCGGCCTGTACAAGCTGGTGATGCTGCTACGCGAGGAAGTAGAGACGGTGGACATACAAATACGACTGGTCTCCGAGAACCTACTCTACAAGATCCGACGGAAGAAATATAAACAACTCCATGGACGACTGGAAGATGCCTGGGACCGCTACGAGGAGGATGAACTGACGACGACGGCGCTACTTCAGACCATCGCCTACATCACCGGACTGGGACCTACCAGCGCAGCCAACCACGTCATCGCCGACTACGACGAGTAGATCCTGATTTGTGACCGTTCATTGTGCTGTATGTAACATAATAGGTTCTACACTGTCCGCATAGGTGCTATCTGTATATATATTGTTATGTTTTACCATTAAATATTCTGTATGTATATGTGTGTGTATGTAACGTGATTCGTAAATAAAGGTCATAACCCATACTATGATTTACACTGTTTGCATATTAAGTGATGTGAATACCTATTACTATAATCAATCAATCAGACGAAATATATTAATATCAATAATCAATCAATATGTAGGTTCTATCTTTTACTGACTGTTAAATGTAATGGATAAAATGTCATTTAGGAATGTTTGTATATATGTATGTGTGTGTTGTGTGTCTATTTGTTGAATAAAATATATAAAACTGAAATGACTTGTTTCATTTTGTTCATCGGTAGCTAAAAAGGTAAGAAAACATATTTTATCAAACTTATAAAATACACAATGATATACAAAGTAAATATAGCAATACCCTAACAATGCCCTAACAATAGGCCAATATGTCAATAATCCATAATTATACTATTTGTTCACACTTTGTCATGTTAGCCTATTGTTTGGCCTTCGATAATGACCAATTCTACCACAAAAACCCTTTTTACCGAAACATCCAAACCATTCGCTATAATATATCAATTTACCGAACTCGTCATTTACCGAAACATCCGTAAATCTCCATAACTCCATCTCTTTAATGTAACACATGGAAATTGGAAGAGTGATTTTTGCAATCGGTTATCCGGCGTGTTTGATATGTTAGCGATATAAAACTGTCAAAGCTGTATCAATAAATTATTAATAAAGAACATACACATGTGACATGCAGACATTTTTGTCTCGCCCGCGAAGCGGAAAGCGAGACATAGGTTTTGCTTTTCCGGCGTCGTCGTCGGCGGCGTTGTCGTCGGCGGCGTCGTCGTCATCATTCAATGTTAAGTTTTCGTGTTACGGTCATTACTTCAACACCTTATCAGCTACAGTCATCAAACTTTATACATACCTTTACTATGATATGTAGATGAACATAGGACTATTAAAAAAAATTCCGGGCTCCAGGGTGAAGGTCAAACTCTATTTCTTTATATGCTACAAACTGAACATTAATGCATGAAGACCCGTTTTCTCGTGCGCTCTGTACACCTTACCTGTAGAGAGAACAATAGCCTTCTCCAGTTGAACACTTCTGCATGTGCAAGCATGTGCAAATTTCCAGCTTGACCACTAAATGTCCAGCTAAATTATTACAGGTAATTTATAAAGGTAAATTATTATACCTGGGCATTACATTTTCCGTAAACTGTGTTGACAATATTGTGGCAATATGTGGACCTGTGCAGATATGATATGTAGTGATAAATATAGGACTATTATAAAAATTCTGGGCTCCAGTAGCGAGCATTATTTTTTTGTTAATTTTTAAACTTTTTTTTTTTTAAACTTTTTTTCCTTTTTTAACCAGGTATTTTTGGAAAAAAATCATTTTAAGCTTTTTTTTTTTAAACTTTTTTTCCATTTTTAGCCAGGTTTTTTTGGGAAAAAAATCCACGCTATTGGATTGGCGAAAGCCAGGCGGGCGGGCGGCGTCCACAATCAATGTTAAGTTTTCGTGTTTCAGTCCATTTCTTTGTTACTGTAACACATAGGACCAACAAACTTTCAAAGCTTCATAACCAAGGGGTGCCCACCACATATCACTATCCAACATGTTACCTTTTTGAACTTGACCCATTTTTTCCGCGCAGTCAATGTTAACTTTTCACGTTTACAATGTTAAGTTTTCTTTGGTACTGTACCACCTAGGACCACCAAGCTTTCACAGCTGCACCTATTATTTCTACGTAATTGACTTATCCATTTTCAATGTTAACTTTTTAACGTACGTCTGGTTAAAGTTTTTTGGTTAAACTTTTTCGTTATACTATATCTCTGCAACTGCTTCGCCCATTACCTTGAAACTTCACATGGGTGTTTATCATCATCCATATTTTCATTCTACCCCCCAACCGTGCGGCCCCTGTGCCCAATGTCAAGGTCAAATTACTTTGATTTTTTTGTGTACTATATCTCTGCAACTGCTTCACCCATTACCTTCATACTTCACATGGGTGTTTATCATCATTGTCGCGCCCGCTTGCGGAAAGCGCGATATAGTCGGCATTTTGGCATCCGTCCGTCCGTCAGTCCGTGTGTCCGGTTAAAGTTTTTTCCATCTACTATATCTCTTGTTTTAGTGTCCATGCCTCGCCCCAAGGCGCAACATGCAGGCCACGGCCATCTAGTCTACAAAAAGTGGCCTCGTTTCTTGTTTTTTTTTTCAAATTCTTTTTCCATTTTTGTCTAGTAGCATAAAGTCGTAAGTGCTATATACCGGTACCGACTATTATCATATACTAAAACAATTATTGACTAGTGAGCCATAGAATATAATCTGATATTCTATGGCTCACTAGTCAATAATTGTATAATATGTTAGCTTACCAAACACCAGGTTTCTCCTTCTTATGACTTCGTTTATTTGCCGTCTCGCGTTTACATTCTCGCGGTCTCTCAGCTTCTCCCGGAACCACGAGGCTGCTGCAATTTCACTGGCTAGTCGGTGGAGAGTCAAATAAGGGAGGTAATAGAGGGGACCGGTCCTTATTTCAAATTGACATCTTACATTCCTCCCCCCACAAAAAAAAAAATGTCGCCTTATAAATGTTATCATTATACCCCCCGCAACGAGTTGAGGGGGGGTATACTGGAGTCAGGTTGTCCGTCCGTCCGTCCGTCCGTCCGTCCGTCCGTCCGTCCGTCCGTCCGTCCGTCCGTCCGTCCGTCCGTCCGTCCGTCCGTGCGTCCGTCCGTCCGTCCGGATAAACTTAACATCAGAGAAATATTGTTATAACTTCTATTTCCTTCATCTAAAATGCTTGATATTTCACACATGCATTCCTGTAAGGCTCTACTACCATGCTGTGCCAAATCCACGACCGTCCAACCCCCGCAGATCCCAAGGTCAAGGTCAATTACTTAGTCCGTAAACTTAACATCAGAGAAATATTCTTATAACTTCTATTTCCTTCATCTAAAATGCTTAATATTTCACACATGCATTCCTGTAAGGCTCTACTACCATGCTGTGCCAAATCCACGACCGTCCAACCCCCGCAGATCCCAAGGTCAAGGTCAAATACTTAGTCTCTTTACAAAACTTAACATCAGAGAAATATTGTATAACTCTATTTCCTTCATCTAAAATGCTTAATATTTCACACATGCCTTCCTGTAAGGCTCTACTACCATGCTGTGCCAAATCCACGACCGTCCAACCCCCGCAGATCCCAAGGTCAAGGTCAAATACTTAGTCTCTTTACAAAACTTAACATCAGAGAAATATTTATAACTTCTATTTCCTTCATCTAAAATGCTTAATATTTCACACATGCATTCCTGTAAGGCTCTACTACCATGCTGTGCAAAATCCATCACCGTCCAACCCCCGCTGATCCCAATGTCAAGGTCAAATACTCTTTACAAAACTTAACATCAGAGAAATATTGTTATAACTTCTATTTCCTTCATCTAAAATGCTTAATATTTCACACATGCATTCCTGTAAGGCTCTACTACCATGCTGTGCCAAATCCACGACCGTCCAACCCCGCAGATCCCAAGGTCAAGGTCAAATACTTAGTCTCTTTACAAAAACTTAACATCAGAGAAATATTGTTATAACTTCTATTTCCTTCATCTAAAATGCTTAATAATATTTCACACATGCATTCCTGTAAGGCTCTACTACATGCTGTGCAAAATCCATCACCGTCCAACCCCGCTGATCCCAATGTCAAGGTCAAATACTCTTTACAAAAACTTAACATCAGAGAAATAAGTTATAACTTCTATTTCCTTCATTGAAAATTCTTATTATTTCACTTGTGCATTCCTCTAAGGTTGTACTATCATGCTGTCACAAATCTACGAGTGTCCAACCCCCCGCTGCTCCCAAGGTCAAGGTCACATACTTAGTCTCTTTACAAAACTTAACATCAGAGAAATATGTTATAACTTCTATTTCTTTCATGGAAAATACTTAATATTTCATATGCTGTGACAAATCCCCGCTGATCTCGAGGTCAACGTCACATACATACCGTATAACCTTGGCTTAACGCACCCCTCCTAATAAACGCCCCCCCCCCCCCCAAATAAAAAAAAAAAAAAAAAATCCTTATTTGTGTTTGAAATTGGCGGTCCTTGGTAAAAAACAAATTGTTTCTTTTTTTTTTTTCTTTTTTACTGGCTAATAACCCCCCCCCCCCACCCCCACCCCCACCCCCCCCCCCCAAATAAAAAAAAAAAAAAAATATTTTTTTTTACCAATGACCGCCAATTTCAAACACAAATAATCCTTAAATCCTTATTTGTGTTTGAAATTGACGGTCCTTGGTAATTTTCTTTTTTTTTTCTTTTTTTTTTTTACTTTTTTTCTACTGCTAATAAACCCCCCCCCCCCCCCCTGCCCCCCCCCCCCCCCCCCCCCCCCCCCCCCCCCCCCCCCCCCCCCCCCCCCCCCCCCCCCCCCCCCCCCACCCCCCCCCCCCCCATAAAAAATTAAAATAATAATAATTTTACCAATGACCGCCAATTTCAAACACAAATAATCCTTAAATCCTTATTTCTGTTTGAAATTGGCAGTCTTTGGTAATTTTTTTTTTTTTTTTTCTTTTTTTTTTTTTTTTTTTTTTTTTTTTTTTATTTTTTTTTTTTTTTTTTTTTTTTTTTTTTTTTTTTTTTTTTTTTTTACTGGCTAATAAACGCCCCCCTCCCCCCCCCCCCCCCCTTTTGTAAAATGTAACGCCTCCGGGGGCGTTAATTCGAGGTTATACGGTAGTCTCTTTACAAAACTTAACATCAGAGAAATCGGTTATAACTTCTATTTCCTTGCTCGGATCTGCTTCACATTTCACACACTCATTGCTCCAATGGACCTCTACCACCCTGTGACAAATTCACGTTCATGCCGCTCGCGCTAATCCCAGAGTCAAGGTCATAAGCCCACACACTTGGAAATTTGTACATATTTTAGGGGTACCTGGGCCCACGCGGGGGGTATATTCCGTAAGCCTCGCTTACTGACCAATCTAGTTAGATATGTGTGTGGTTCCTACTGATTACAATGCTTATAGTGTGATATAGTAATTCATGCAGAAAGTAGTGATACTAATACAATTATAATAGCAGATATTATGAGACATATAATAGCTGCTGTGTTGACACCAAAGTAATAATTACAAACCGCTGCTTATCGGTGTAATAATTGCAAACCGTTACTTATCGGTGTTTAGTTACATATATATTCACAAAATAATGAGGCCTATACCGTAGGCTATGAAATGGACATGTGTGTCCGTGATTATGTACAATCTATATACATGTGATAATGCGATCTAAATATTAGATCACATAATCTCGTAGACGCTCAGGTCGGTTTGTTCTCCTTCCTGATCGCGTCCTATATGCACCCCGTGTGTCAACATCGAGCTCACTGTCAGAGTCAGATTCATCACTACTTTGTGGGGATCTGTTGTTGTTTATAGAGTCATCAGTACCTTCATCAGCTAGTACTTCGTCAGTACCAACAAAATCATCAGCGGGCCGCTTATCCGGTACGCCTAATAAGATACCAGACCTTGGATGTGCTGGTGGAGGTTCTAAGCCTAATATATGGCCATCCATCACCTTTGCTTGATTCTGAATCTGAGTATTCTCATTACTCTGCTCTTCTACGACTTGATGACCGGTTTCTTCTGCAACTTCGTGCCTAGTGTTTTCTGGGGGTAATGACTCAAACTTTCGCAGTCTGTTAAAATGGACCACCATCCTCCTTCTTGTTCCGTCCTTCTTTACCCGGTAGATGACATCCGATATTTTCTTCAGGATGGTCCAAGGTCCATTCCAGCATTTATGAAGCTTTCTCGACAATCCCTGTTTCATGGCTGGACAGTAAATCATTACTGTATCGTCTCTCTCGAATGGTGACCCATATATCTTCTTGTTATATATCTTTTTCTGTTGTTTCAATGCATTTTTGCTATTAGAGCGCACCATCTGGAATGCTTCATCGAGTTGAGTTTTTGTTTTTTGTACATACTCGTTTTGAGACTGGAATCTTTCTCCCACTCCCCCAAACATCACATCTACAGGCAGTTGTACTTCTCTTCCAAACATAAGGAAATGGGGAGTAAACTTTGTGGTGGAATGCACACTAGAGCGGTATGCTAGTAAAACCTTTGGAAGTTTCTTGTCCCAGTCTTTTTGGTCATCATTTACAACAGTCCTTAACATTTGAACAAGCGTTCTGTTCAACCGTTCGACAAGTCCATCTGATTCCGGGTGATATGGTGTAGTTCTTGTCTTTTTTATGTCTAAAAGTGAACATATCTCTTGAACGACCTTGGATTCAAAATCTCGACCCTGATCCGAGTGAAGTTTCAGTGGAATGACGTATCTGCAGATTATTTCATCAACAAGGACCCGAGCTACAGTTGTTGATGCTTTGATGATTTCAGAGGAAAAGCTTCCGGCCATTTAGTGAAGTAATCAGTCACAACCAATATGAATCGGTTTCCCTCAAATGAAGTTGTAACTGGGCCAACAATGTCCATTGCCAAACGCTCAAACGGATTTGTATACTGAGCAAAACTAGAAACGTCCCTCCATGTTTAAGGAAAGATTCATCAAAAACCAAAAGGGTTACTTTTAAAAATCAAAATGGAAAAACAAGTTCATTCATTTCTGTATCAAAGCCAATAAATTGCATTTGGATATCTTGTTAAATATTCGAGAGATAACCGGCCAAGGGCGGTAGGGACAAAATCAAAAATCACAAAAACTCGATGTGTTACTTAATGTTTAGAGATGGAATTTCAATAAGTAATGTGGCAAATTCAGTAAATCTCGTTAGTACCGAGTGTGGCCACCATTTGCATGAATGCATGCAATGATCCTACGCCACATCGACGTGACGTAACGCAATACCAGTGCGTTGGGAAAATTCCTCCATTCCCGTTGTAACGCCCGTGTAAGATCGCGAACATTGTCAATCTGATGGTTAGCTCGTGCTTTGCGGCCCAGCTCATCCCATAGTGCTCAATGGGATTGAGATCCGGGGAGACCGCGGGCAGTGGCATGACGTCGACGTTGTTTTGCTGTAAGTATTGAGTGGTGACCCTGGCTACGTGAGGGCGGGCATTGTCGCGCATCAATGTCACACCAGGACCATGCTGACGGATAAATGGTAAGGCATGTGCATTTAGCACATCTGCAACATAACGTTGTGCATTGATGTTGCCCTGTACAACAACCAAATCTGTCTTCCGGTTTCCAATGATCCCACCCCAGACCATTACGCTCCCTCCCCCAAACCTGTTCTTCTCAACAATGCAACAATCGGTGAATCTTTCATTTTTACGCCTGTATACCCGTAATCTTCCGTCAGCATGACTAACTGTGAACCGAGATTCATCGGTGAACAAAACTCGGTTCCAGTCAGCCCTTCTCCAGTTCAGATGACGTCGCGCCCACAACAGTCTGGCAGCACGGTGAGCGTTGGTCATTATCTGACCAGTGTACGGGCGGCGTGCCCGGATTGGTTGGGCGTTACGACGTAACCGGTTGCGAATGGTCTGCCCTGAGACACCGTATCGCCTAGCAGTGACTGTGGCTGCCAATCGACGTTGACGTAAGTGCGTCAACGTAATGTAACGATCGGCTCTAGCCGTCGTTACACGAGGCCTACCAGGTCGCTGCCGGTCGTGAACAGCCCCAGTCTGCTGGTACCGGGCTGCAAGACGATCAATCGTCTTCCGACAGCAACCAAACCGAGGCGCGACCGCCCTGGCGGCCATCCCACCCGCAAGCATCCCAATTGCCTGATTTCGCTCGTTTTCGGAAAGCCGTGGCATATCGAAAACAGTGAAAAATTCAAAAAGTTTTTTAATTTTCCGAATAGCCCCTATCGCATGAATGGTACGACATGAACTGAATCACCTTATCGATGACAAGTATAGCGTGCACGTGCAAAAAAGTGGAAATCAACGTTCCGGTCACTGGCCGCTATGTAAACCGTGTGTATCGGCTAAAACTCTACACGATCGTATTCTGAACATCGCCACGGTTTAAAATACATGTACTTTGAACATGTGGTACATACATAGACAGAGCTACACCGGCTATAAAACAGGGACGTTTCTAGTTTTGTTGAGTATAGATTGTTCTTGAACAAGTGGAGCACGCGGTTTGATTGAATCTGACTTTGCTGCTGCACATTTCTCACAACATTTGCGCAACTATGTTGTGCTTCTAACACAACATGTGTGAGTTGTTTTGGTACTACAATTTGGCGATGCTGGATACCATTTGGATCAGTAGCGTGTCTGTACAGGATGCCGTCTGATAGTTTAAACTTGTCCCGCTGTTTGCAGAAATACGCGAGTTCTGCTGTTAGATTAGTACCATTACGGTAAAGTGGTTCATCATTACGTTTAAGCATGTCCTTCGCAAACTTGAGAGCTGGGTCTTTGTCCTGTTCTGGTGCAATATTGATGTTCAGAACACTCTCTGTTGATTCATGTCCAGCTTGTGGTGTAATATACTGAAAAGCAGTACGCACATCAGTTTGACTGATTGGTATACGTGACATACAGTCAGCGTTGGCATTCTCCTCTCCTTTTTTGTAAAGTATGTCAAATTCATAGCTACTCAGTTCGATGAACCAACGGGTTCTTCTGCCAGTAGGATCGCTATCATTGTTTAACGACTTTATGTTAAACATTGGCTTGTGGTCTGTGTAGACTTTAAATCTCTTTCCACAAAGGTATGGTCTAAAATGCCGAACACCCCAAACCACACCCCAAAATTCTTTTTCAAATGTGCTCCAGTTTCGTCCTGCACTTGTCAACGAGGCACTGGCATAGCCTATAACCCTTTCTTCCCCATGTTGTATTTGCGCAAGAACGGCCCCTACTGAAAAATTGGAAGCATCAGTCATTAGAATGAATGGTTTCTGGAAGTCCGGAAAAGCCAATATGGGATAGTGAGTCAATGCATCTCTAAGAGTCTCAAATGATTTCTGGCATTGATCTGTCCACACAAACTCTACATCCTTGCGTGTTAGTTCTAGAAGGGGTTCGGCAAGTAAAGCAAATTCATGGACAAAACGGCGATAGTAAGATGCTAAAGATACAAAACTTTTAACTTCACGGATTGAGCGAGGAACAGTGAGCGAAGTGTTTAACTTTTTCTATGTTTCTGGTTTCTGGCGCTGTACCTTCTTTTGATACTTCGTGACCTAAAAATAAGACCTTGTCCCGGAAGAGTTGGCACTTGCTCGGCTTTAATTTTAGACCAGCTTGTCGTAAACGTGACAAAACATCTTCCAGCAGCTGCATATGCTCATTTACGGTTTTGGTGAACAGTATCACATCATCAAGGTAAACCAAACAAGCAGTCCAATGAAGACCACTTAATACCAGGTCCATTAGTCGTTGGAATGTTGCAGGAGCATTTGTTAGACCAAAGGGCATAACCCGGAAGTGGTACAAATTGTTTCCCGACGAAAATGCAGTTTTTTCACGATCAACTTCGTCCATTTCAACTTGCCAATAGCCTGAAGCACAATCCAACGTACTAAAGATAGTAGCACCAGACAACGCATCTAAACAATCGTCAACCCGTGGTAGTGGGTGTGCGTCTTTGTGTGTTACTGCATTTAGACGCCTGTAATCTACACAGAACCTTAAGCTACCATCCTTCTTTTTAGCTAGCACTACAGGTGAACTCCAAGCACTTTTACTTTCCTCTATAATTCCATTGGACAACATTGATTTTGTATGTGTCTGTACCTCATCTCGTAAATTGCCTGGTATACGTCGGTAAGCTTGCTTTACTAGGAGAGAGTCCCCTGTTTGTATTTCATGCTTCATCATATTGGTTCTTCCCAGATCTGTGGAATCCTTAGCGAATACATCCGAATAACGGCTTAATAAGGATTGAACTGCATGCCTTTGGAACTCGCTAAGTGCTGATTCAGTCAAGTCAACATCAGGTATATACCTCGCTTGTTTGGTTTGTTCTCTTTCAGATGTTGGCATTTCGATCAGTTCGTATACCCCGACTCGCGCTACTTTAACGCCCTGTTGAACGGCTGCATGAAAGAAACCGATTGGTGTATCTTTATGAAGTTCTATAGACGCCTCAGATACATTGACAATGCGCACTAAAGTAAAGCCATTTTGCACTGTGCCAGCAGTCCTTCCCACCAGTAGTCCACAATTCTGTCTATAAACATCTTCTGGCTCCAAAATTCCAGAGAAACCATTCGGCACCAAATCATATGCCTTATCAGGTTCAAGTCTCGCACAGACAGTCACCTCTGTTCTTGGCGGGATTATCTCAGTCTGTTTCAACAGCGCTGTGCATGTCGTAGGAAAAGAGCGCCATAGTGGCATTAACGGTATTTCATGTGTTCCATGTTCAAGCAGTCCTTGCTTACTGTCTATCTTTAGGCCTGTATGCTGTAAAAAGTTCCAACCCAGTATGACTGGATTGACCATCTGTTCAGACACATAAAATGGGAACGGTATGTCTATAGTACCTATTTTGACATTTAATTACAGCACTCCTTTCAATTTAACTGGTTCATTGTTGACTGAAGAGGCAGCTATTGAAATGTTTGTGTCTAATTTCTTCCTTTTTAGAATTGGACTAAATAGCCTAAATCTGTCACTAACCAGACATATACCTGATCCGGTGTCAATCAATGCCTTTGCATCACAGCCATCTAATGAAATACTACAAATGTTTGATGATAAAACCCCTGACGAGCTCAAGGCTGACACATGGGGTGCAGCGTCAGCCTTTAGAAGTTTAAAGATGAGTCCGGTGGATTTTCATATCCCCGGCCCCGACCGCGAGTTCTACCTCTTGGTGCATCACGCCAACTACGAGACCGACCACCACGACCGCGATAACAATCGCGAGCAAAATGTCCGACATGCCCACATGAAAAACATCTCAGATCTTTCTTTGATCTAGTTGCATTCAGACTAGCAACTGTTGTTTTTAGTGCCTCAAGTTGCAGTCGCATTTGTTCCATCTCAGTGGAACTTGTGTCATTGGCGCTCGGCACGACTACTGCAGCTACCGTATGCTCCTGTTCCATTTTCTCAACCTCTAGACGGTATTCAAGTCGCGACGCCATCTCAAGGGCATCATCAATAGTTTTGGGATATTTGTGACGAATTCGTTTTCCAATTTCACCAGTACCTGATAAAAAACGTGTAAGAACAACGTCATCAAGGGCTTCCTTGCAAGACACATACGTTGGATATGCTCGGCAAGCCAACCGTTTTAATTCGCCAATGTAAACTGCTAAATTTTCACCCTCATGTCTATTTCTCACAGAGTGTTCTGATCGAAATGCCTCAACAAGTGCATTTGATGAATATGCTTTGATAAATTCCTCAATAACGCGTGCATAATCATTTTCTTTTGTGTTTTGCTCTAACTCGCGATAAATAGAAAACAAAGTTGGAAAAAATGCTAACTTGTCTTTCTCTTCTGGTGCATGAATTTTACACCATGCGTCAAAACGTTCGAGCCATGTTTCAAAGTCATCCCCCTGCCCACCTTCAAATCTGGGAGGGGGTGCAGCCAAGGAGAGTAATTTTGCCTCTGCCATATCCACCTTGCACTGGCTGCGGGTTCAAGACTCGTAATCAGCCAGCGAATGTTTCACTTACCGCTGAGAAATGAAACCGCAGGAATGACACAAATGGATTAATACTTTTCCTTGGTACTAACTAATTACTGCATTAATTTTAGTTTCTGTTGTGACAGATTTTCTGCCTCTTCCAGCAATTGTACAATGGCTCACTGTCTGAATCAGAGTCCAAAACTGACACAGTATCAGAATAACTTGACGCGGATGAACTTAAATGACAATCTACAATCTGCGACTGATTTAATTCTCTTTCAAACACAAGACACAATGAACGGAACCATTTGCGCTTTATATGAGACTTCGCGTGCAGCCCATCATATAACCGACTAAAATGGTACGAGTCGATAATGCGTCTAGCTTTGCGTGATCTACCAGATCTCTGATTATGTCGGTGAAAAATTTCTTTATGCCATTGAACTGACAATGGCCGTCCCAAGTCACCTATATCAGAAATATTCTCATTGACGATAAAATTATTTATGGAATTTACTGTGTTATTTATAGTCTTTTGAAAATTTGACAAATCAGAGTCTGAAAACTTTGATTTGTGCAGTTTACGTTGTGCAATTGAGAACTCATATTGTTGAAAAGCAAAAATGTGGAATTGTAATAAATCCGAACAGCGAGTTTGGCCTCTTTCCTTTAATCGCGTTTTTATACTGTCTTAAACGAGCGCAAATAACTTCTACAGACACATTTTCAAGTGTTAGTTCTCTGCCATTGTCATGTTGAACCTTGCGGAGTAAGTCATTGATGCCAACACAAACTTTAATGCTTAATTTCTCTTCAACTGTTGTTTTTCATACAAGGAAATTTTCAGTAAGTTTTTGCAAAGAACTAATGGTAGCTCCCCTCCTTATAACAGTCTATAGGAAAATCTGGCTGTGGGTAATGTTCAAAATTGTTTGCCCTCGAATCTGCAGACAGAATGCTTCTGATCATGTGGCTACATGTAGATCTACATAAATTAATTTGTGAAAATTATCGAAATATTCTCATAACACGTTTTGTTTGTTGTTGTTGTTGTTGGTAGAACAAAAGTTCAAGTGTGTTGTCAATTGAAAATAGAAATCGTGAATTGCAAGATGTCTTGCAGACAGCGATAGTTTCACTAAACCGCTTTGAACTAAGAACCAATAACAGACAAATCGCAATGGGGACAATTTAGAACACCGCTGCCACCAATGTTAACTAGCTTACCAAACACCAGGTTTCTCCTTCTTATGACTTCGTTTATTTGCCGTCTCGCGTTTACATCCTCGCGATCTCTAAGCTTCTCCCGGAACCACGAGGCTGCTGCAATTTCATTGGCTAGTCGGTGGAGAGTCAAATAAAGGGAGGTAATAGAGGGGACCGGTCCTTATTTCAAATTGACATCTTACAATATGTTCGGGCCAATGAAAATTGCTTTCTGGCCCAGGCTCGAGGTCAAGGCGGCGGGACAAGGCGAGACATTTGATTCCGCGGAATTCTTGTTTATTTTACTGTGTCAATGTGTGTATCAGAATGGGTCAAATTGTAGCCGTAGATAACATATTGCAGGCGAATTATTGTAGCTAGGAGTTGCCAAGTCGGCCATTTTTGTGTATTCCAACCATCAGCCAGTTTCACCTCTCAGGGCTCACGCTGGCCTTCGCAAATGGCGCCAAATGCGCTAATAAATTGAATGTGGCACAAGAAAACAAAATTTGGCGAAACTAATGGCACCGGTAAAAAAATAGCAAAATTGACGAAAGTCTGCTTTTCCCAGGACACAGTCTCTGTGTGTGTATTGATAGTCCAGACTGGCTTTTCACTTGCCTCTAAGCTACAGTCCCGTAGCCAGACCTGTTTCGAAGGCCCAAGGGGCCTGAGCTATCTAGGGGGTCTGAAAAAGTGGACCTCGAGGCTAAAAAAGTGGACCTCGAGGCTGGGCGGGGGGAGGGGTCGTCCGACCGCTCCGATCCCCCCCCGCCCCCCCCCCCCCCCCCCACCCCCCCCCCCCCCCCCCCCCCCCCCCCCCCCCCCCCCCCCCCCCCCCCCCTGGCTACGGTAGCACATTTCCTTTGGAGAACATCAATAACCAGTCAACCTGTGTGTAATTTTGACAGAAACATGTGAAGTTTTAAGTGCCAGTCAATTACTCTGTATAAACTTTATTGGGAACAGATTTGTTATGTATCATTAACAGGCATGTGCCATAAACTGGTCAAGGGATTCTTTACAAAGTTAATTATCATGGTTTATCAACAAGAGGTCACCTCCTGTTGTGGTCTAGGAAGTGAAATTCTCCTGGTAAACTGGGAAATATCCGCAGTTGTATTCACTTGAAACAGTTGATGTGAACTCGAGATCCAGCCTCTTTGATACTTGTATTCAAAATTGCATGGAACCTAGTGTGTACAAGTTATATTTTAACCCTTAGAATGAGGGAACCAAAATTGTCGTCTGCTGTTGTTATATATTTTGTTTTCTCTCAATAAACCATGGCAGCATTTCAGAAACTGATAAGTAAAAGTCAGTGGGTTATATGTCCCAGCAACAGCTATGGTCATGTAGGGACGGGATCTCTGTTTGAAGTGTCATCCGACCAGGCAATTCAATGGAAATAATTATAAAGTGCTGTGAGAGCATGTTTTTGATGAAGAAAAGGGAAAACAAAATAATAATCAGCAGACGACAACATTTCATTCAGCATTGTCATGGTTAAAGCCTTAAGGCCCTGGCTGGGTGGATGAACTGTGAGTAAAACAGTTAGTGAAAGATCATTTTACGGTAGATTTGTATTTCAGAACGTATATGTATATGACCTGAAAAAACTTAAGTAATAATAAAAAACATATTATTGAAAAAAATAAGTCGTTGCAAAGCCAGTTTTGTTAATAATAGCATTCCTATTTCCCGCGCATGACCTCGCGATTGTGGTCACATGACTGAACACTACATCATCGGCTACGCCAGCGATAACATTCAGTTCTCGTATTGTTAAATTCAGTAAGTTTTGCTTTATATCATGCACAATTGTTGTGTGTTAAGGTATTACAGTGTTTGTGGTGATTATGTAGAAGTGTGCAATACTGAAATATCTTGTAATGTGTCTTATATTCAGCAAAATGGTAGTCGGTGGCAACTGTAAATCGATGAAAGGAATTACATCACTACTAGTGAGATTTTCCAGATATATTGCAATATGGCCAAGTTAAATTTAGCATGGACTTTTCTGGAATTGCTATCCATGACGTTGAAAAGTGGTCATGCAGATGCGATAATTAACCGAAAAAAACATATATTTATGAACAAGGACAAGTTGCGATCACAGGTTGAAGTAACGGACCGAGGTCTATAAATACATTAAATATACATAAAAGCATTAATAAGTGAAAAAAAAGCTAAACAAATTCTTTACTCTCTCCTATATTTTCACTTATTAATGCTATATATATAGGTATATTTAATGTATTTATAGACCTTGGTCCGTTACTTCAACCTGTGGTTGCGATGGTATTCATTGATGTATCTCAACTGTTTTTGTGAAATGCACCTTCGGAGGTACCATCTGGGACACAATCACTTTAAGTCTCTCAAAACGGTCTCTGAAAAACTAAGATGGTGAAATATTTGATTTTGAAGCTGGCTTAAAATTTAGCTCAAACTTCACTGAAATGGCTCCAAATTTGTTTATTTGGCGAAAGTGTTGGCACAAAGAAAAAAAAAGCCAGTGTGAGCCCTGCCTCTTCTAGCTGCACATTTTTCGCTGCACATTTTCCGCTTTATAGGCAACACGTTGCACTATATCGCTACACTACGCTACATAGTAAAAATGTGCGTAATATCATTTACACTAAAATATATAAAAGAACGTGCAGGACATTGACGTTCATTGGCAATTCCCACCCTTAAATATGAGCCGAATCGAATTGACGTTCATACTTTGCTATATTGTTATTGAGAGACAATTCTACAATACGACACAAAAATATTACCATAAACTTACCTAATACAGTGTGTATTAGCAAACTTCTTAGGTCACTCCCCACGAAGTACAAAGTAAACAAAGAACGCTTCAAACGCACATTTGGAAAGACTACTCCATCATAACTCTTATGTAATGCAGTGTAATGAAATGTAATTAGAGTTATGTACTCTCTTCTAATCATACATAGAAAAGCCAGGACAATAGACTCTTATCAATTATATTACACCAAACTGTTAAATATGCAAAGTTTTTTTAGCTTCACTAATCACCATTGTAAATAGCCTCGTACATAGACAATGGCACAGTGTGTCACTTTTACCTGGCTAACCACCCAACGCATACCATATATCCCACTACTGTACTGTATTATTAGCATTAGTGCAGTGAAGCTTAGCATTAGTGCAGTGAAGCTTCATATGATATGGGGAGAGTATATATATATGGCCCATGTGTATTTACATATAACACAGTACAGTGTCTAGGAAAAGTGTACACGTCAGCCATAGCTTATGTACATTTGGTGAATGTAGACAAAAATACACGAACATCTGACTTGAAGTACATCTTGCTGTAATACAATTGATAGGAGTCTATTGTCCTAATGTATGATCAGTTATATCATATCATGTTCTACTTAGCATTGTCAGTTTCTTGTCAAACGCCAGAAGAGGTGAAAATGGCTGATGGCTGGAACACACACAGATGGCCGAATAGGATACAGCAACTAGACAGTGTTCACATATATGTTATACATATATTCAATCATCACATTTACGAAGAAATTATCTTTGAATCAATGGATGATCAGGTATATAACGGGTCCTTAACAGACAATGGATGTAAACATTGGTTGCATATTTATAGAATATCAAGCCAGTACACAGGGGGAGTGTGACAGGTGTGTACGCACCCCCTTTATCTGCTGAGGTCTGTCCGTGGATGTGTGGGTGGTTGGTCGGGCGAACATGAAGGCATAGGGGTTCCTACTTATAGGAATCACGATTTGCCTGGTTTGGCCCTCGGGTACATTTTTAGCTGGACTATTCGAAGAATAGTTAGAGCTTATGTTGTCACCCTGGCGTCGGCGTCACGCCTTGGTTAAGGTTTTTAGTCAAGCTTGTATATGTAATACTACTGGCCCTACACCCACCATACTTGGACAACTTCATCTCCTAGTGTTGTACATCAATAACCCCTGATCTATATTTTATCTTGACCTACATTTCCTCTTGAATTACTTAGTTAATTCCCCTTGGTTAAGGTTTTTAGTCAACCTTGGTTAAGGTTTTTTTAGTAAGCTTGTACATGGAATACTATTGTGCATACAGACACCATACTTGGACAACCTTTTCTCATAGGATGTACATCAATAACCCCTGATCTATATTTGACCTTGACCTACATTTTCTCTTGAATTACTTAGTTAATTCCCCTTGGTTTTGGTTAGGTTTTTAGTCAACCTTGGTTAAGGTTTTTAGTCAAGCTTGTATATGGAATACTACTGGCCCTACACCCACCATACTTGGACAACTTCATCTCCTAGTGATGTACATCAACAACCCCTGATCTATATTTGACCTTGACCTACATTTCCTCTTCAATTACTTAGTTAATTCCCCTTGGATAAGGTTTTTTAGTCAACCTTGGTTAAGGTTTTTTAGTCAAGCTTGTAGTCATTGGCTGGAATACTATTGTGCACACAGGACACCATACTTGGACAATTCCTTTTCTCATAGTGATGTACATCAATAACCCCTGATATCTATTTACCTTGACCTACATTTCCTCTTGAATTACATAGTTAATTCTCCTTGGTTAAGGTGTTTAGTCAAGCTTGTAGATGGAATACTCCTGGCCCTACACCAACCATACTTGGACAACTTCATCTCCTAGTGATGTACATCAACAACCCTTGACCTATATTTGACCTTTACCTACATTTAACCTTGAATTACTTAGTTAATTTCCCTTGGTTAAGGTTTTTAGTCAACATTGGTTAAGATTTTTAGTCAAGCTTGTAGATGGAATACTATTGTGCATACAGACACCATACTTGGATAACTTTTTCTCATAGGGATGTACATCAATAACGCCTGACCTATATTTTACCTTCACCTACATTTAACCTTGAATTACTTACTTATTTCCCGTTGGTTAATGTTTGTACTCGAACTTGGTTAATGTTTATAGTCAAGCTTGTATATGGAATACTCCTGGGCCTACAGCAACCATACTTGGACAACTTCATCTCCTAGTGATGTACATCAATAATCCCTGACCTATATTTGACCTTGACCTACTTTTATCCTTGGATTACTTAGTTATTTCCCCTTGGTTAAGGTTTTTAGTCAACCTTGGTTAAGGTTTTTATGCAGGCCACGGCCACCTTGTTTGTCAAGCTATGTGTACATCGACAACCCTTGTAGTCGAGCTATGCTGTTCTCCTACAGCTCTTGTTATCTTTGGCTCTTTTGTTACCTGGAAGTTGAAATGGGTTATTGCCCATTATAAAAGTAGTAAGATTAGTACTGATCCTACTGCTTTTGGAACGGGCCAAGTGATTCTGGTGTGGCGAGGACCTGGTTTCAGATCAGGATTATTCTGATTTCAGGACTGAATGTATAGTTTTTTTATTGTAAATATTCAGTCCTGATTTTGGGATTTTCTCCCCATTTGTACAATCATGTACATGAACTTGTACATGTACTTGTACAGGTAATATATGGGATTTAGTACTAAACCCATTGACCCGGCCTTAAATGACATTAGCTGTTGATATGCCGTTAAACCCCAATAAACAAACAAACGTAACTGTCCGTGGATGTGTAAAAACATTTGTTATGCAAACCCAGCCCTCCGCTCCGTCGATAACTCAACCCCATATATAAATTCCTGCATGCAGGCCTGAGTATCTCTAGCTATATGGATGATTTTTAGCCAGGTTTTTTGAAAAAAAATCCAGGCTATTGGATTGGCGAAAGCCGGGCGGGCGGGCGGCGTCCACAATCAATGTTAAGTTTTCGTGTTTGAGTCCATTTCTTTGTTACTGTACCACCTAGGACCACCAAACTTTCACAGCTTCATAATCAAGGGGTGCCCACCACATATCACTATCCAATATGTTACTTTTTTTAACTTGGCCCATTTTTTCCGCGCAGTCGACTTTAGCCTATTTTTCAATGTTTAAGTTTTCGCGTTTACAATGTTAAGTTTTCGGTGTTTAAGTCCATTTCTTTGGTACTGTACCACCTAGGACCACCAAACTTTCACAGCTTTCATAATCAAGGGGTGCCCACCACATATCACTATCCAACATGATACTTTTTTTGGAACTTGACCCATTTTTTCCGCGCAGTCGACTTAGTCATTTTCAATGTTAAGTTTTCGCGTTTACAATGTTAAGTTTTCGTGTATAAGTCCATTTCTTTGGTACTGTACCACCTAGGACCACCAAACTTTCACAGCTTCATAACTAAGGGGTGCCTACCACATACAACTATTCAACATGTGACCATTTTTTACCTTCACCTATTATTTCTACGTAATTGACTTAGCCATTTTCAACGTTAACTTTTTAACGTACGTCTGGTTAAATCTTTTGGTTAAAACTTTTTCGTTATACTATATCTCTGCAACTGCTTCGCCCATTACCTTGAAACTTGACATGTGTGTTTATCATCATCCATATTTTCATTCTAACCCCCAACCGTGTGGCCCCTTTGCCCAATGTCAAGGTCAAATTTGTTAAAGTTTGTTCGTGTACTATATCTCTGCAACTGCTTCACCCATTACCTTGATACTTCACATGGGTGTTTATCATCATTGTCGCACCCGCTTGCGGAAAGCGCGATATCGTCGGCATTTTGGCATACGTCCGTCCGTCCGTACGTCCGTGTGTCCGGTTAAAGTTTTTTCGTTAAAGTTTTTCCATCTACTATATCTCTTTTTTTAGTGTCCAAGGCGCGACATGCAGGCCACGGCCATCTAGTCTACAAAAAGTGGGTATAATTATGTTATCCAAGTGTCTATGCTTGGAAAAGACCTGGCCTTCGTGGCTTTGCCTCGTTTCTTGTTACGATTATCATTATCACTTCTTGTTTGGACACCGAGCTGTTAGGATGTCGCTATTTAGCACTCTGGACGCCGTGTTCGCCATTTTGAAGCCACTGATGCCGGAGGGGGTAAATGCCAAGCCGTTGTATCGTATACATCACGGACATACAACATTTACCCTAGAGGTTAATTGGAGTTTTAAACCACAGCAGCCTACCATCACTGCTGCTGTGAAGACACCCAAGAGATCTCGTTGATCGAGGAAGGTTACTGGGATTGAGAAGGCTCCCCTAGGGGAGTCACGCTCATCCGGCAACGGCCCTTCTCAGGGCCCCTCGACGACACCACACACCACCGTCGAGCCAGCACCTATGATGCCACCCACGCCGACCACACCGACCACACCGACCACTCCTCCACGACGGGAGGAACAGAGTCCGGAGGCGAGCCCCTCGGTGAGCGCCAGCATAAGCCCGGACGAGCTAAACTCGTCCCGGGAAATGCAACCGGACTCAGACAACGACGACGAGTGGCACGATACGTCACCCGTCGTCCCACAGCCGCCTAGACGAACACCGGAACCACCCACTACATCAATCGCCGGCACATCGACCAGCAGATTTGACTACGACTGTGAATACAAAGGCCCCGAGATCCTGAAAGTTGAGTTGCCGCCATTTACTGCCAGGAAGCATCATTTCATCGTCGGAAACGAGCCGACAGGACCACTACGAGCCATCGTTCATTCGACAACCGTCACGGATATCTCCACAAGGGATATCTGACCTGCACCTTCCGTGGCGGAAATCTCCAGGGAGAGAGATAGTATCAACACCAGATCACCAGCGAGAACGCCCGCACGGTTAGAGAACGGATAAACCACTCAAACAAGAATTACGGCGACGTGTCGGCAGAATTTGAGTCTGTAATGAGGAGACCTGGGCGGAAGAAAGGCGGCATCGATCTCGGGGCTAGGATAGCCATGGAAAGACCACCAATCACCACGGTGTACTAGGCGGCTGATTGCGAGCAGCAATCAACATACACGGCGGCCGTGCTCCGGATTACTGCGCGAAATTCGGTCACCAAATTGGTGGCCGCCAGCAGTAATCCATTCTGCACATTTGTTTCTGGGCCCCTAAGCCCGCGAACTGGTTCTACCCAGATTGCACAGGCTCATTTTTTGCTACTAGTACTGGTTCTACCCAGGAACCCAGCAAACTTTGTGGAGCAATCCGCGGGTAATCCCTGCCACCGTGTCGGGGAAACCTTTAAATTCGATAAACAACAACAACAACATGAAAACGCCAGTAGCAAAGTAATTCGAACAAATTGGTGTCCCTGAGTGAAGGAAAGTTTGTACTTTCATTGTTAAATATACAAGGGAGCCCTCACCCACCCCACAAATTTTGCTGTTGAACATACATGTAACACCATTGGCAATCAATCAGTCATTATTATGTTCTCATCATTATTTATCATCAAGGGGGTTGGGGTGTGAATAGGGCTGGATAAATTTTGTTAACTCATCTTAGAAAAGTACAAGCCCACCCCCACCCCTTCCCCAGCTTTTCATTAAATTTGAACCCGCAAGCCCCCCCCCCCGCCCCCCCCCACAGCCCCCATTGCACAATTAATAATGTTCAAACGAGACGGTTCAAATGAGTGGCAACAACACCCCCACCCCATTGAACAATTAATAATGTTCAAGCCCAAAACCATACGGTTCAAATGAGTGATATCCTATTTTTTTAATAATCATATATTGCATCTATTGATTGCCTGGTTTAATCATGCACCTATGCGATAGCCAGGGGGACATATTGCCTTGCTCTTGAGGTTCCGTATGTCCGTCCGTCTGTGTACTTTTACATCAACAAGTTTGTAAGAGTTTCTCCAGTTAGAGTCCAGTATTCCAGAGGGGCACATCCATGTTTTACAAACATAATGTCTAGTATTAATGTTGGTACAAAAGCTAATTTATGAAAGGTATTAATACATATACTTACATTTTCCTAAAATATTTTTAAGCCCTCAGATGCTATAGGTCTGCCTCTTTGGTTTGACTGTTATTGTAAAGATTATTGTCAACATGTGCTTTTTTTATACGCCCGTTTGAAATATTATTTTGTGGTGTTGTCCGTTCGTCCGTAAACTTTAGTCTTCTTCAGCAAACTAGTCTTACATTTTTCCACATATTTTCGCTCCACCTCAAATCCTTACGGAAAATACCCTTTTTTAGACTCCGAGATTCCATGTTGGCTTGTTCCACTAACTAGTCCTGCAGTTTTCCACTGATCAAGTTCATACTTCCCATACATGACTACTATTAAGTCCCGCAGTGTGTAACGGAAAGTTTTTCGCTTCACAAATCCTTACAGAATTATCCGCTTTTTTTGCTCTGAAAGTCCCATTTTTGACTTGTACCGCGAACTAGTCCTACATTTTCCCACTGATCCAATTTATACATTACATGGATGGCCACCATCAAGTGCTGCAGTGTGTAGCACTCAAATTTTCACTGCCTCAAATCCTTAAGGAATAATCCCCCTTTTTCGACTTCGAAATTGATAATATTTCTTTCCATCTCAAATCCTTACGCAGGGGCGTGAACCTGCTGGGTGAACTAGTCCTACATTTCTCCACCGGTCCAATTCACACTATATCTGTCAACCATCAAGTGCCGGAGTGTGTAACGTTGAGAGCTTGTATGCGCCTCAACTCCTTATGGAGTGATGCCCCTTTTACGACTCGAAAATGCAAAGTGATGCAAAGTCTTCTACTATAAATGTACTTCTGCAGTTTTCAGCTGATTTACTTCATACTCAGTATACATGTGCATGCACACAACACTGAGCTAATGGTGTACATGTACATCAGCAGCGACATACCATTTGATTCTAATGTGACATTGACCTACTTTTTCCCCTTCATTGACCATGCCTCGACAGGCGTACATTGTGACCACTGGCACTCTTGTTAAAGATCTGCGTACATCATGTCGCATTTGTTATTGTCATTATAAAATGGTAGTGTGTGTATCAAAGAAATATCAGAGATAAACAACAGACCCACTTGCGTATTGGGCATGCACAACATCTATGAAACAGCTGGGTTGAGTTTGATTCCCATATCGGAATATTTTTTCCTTGTTTTATTGCATTTAGATGAACATAAAAAATCTTATTCTTCGCAATTTGGATCATAAAACAACAACACAATATCAAACTGGAGCACAGTCGATGGCGCGCCATCGCAGTATACCCACTTTTCCCAAATGTTATGTCGAAAAGGGGAAGATAATCCATGACACTGGGGGTCGAATCAACTTTGAAATTTTCATTAAAGTTTACTCTGCAACTACAAGTCATTGAATTGAAACTTCATATTATACTTCTTTATCATTATCCATATTTTCATTCTCTAGCCAACCCATGCGGCTTCCATGCCCAATTCCACGGCAAAATGATGTAGAAAATATTTGACGGCTGGACCAAGCGGCGGTCTGGAACATCCGTGAGCCCCTTCTGACTTGCTCTATTTTATATCGGAAAAACATGTGATAAATTTAGTAATATATTTGCAATTTGCAAAAAAATAAAATATGCATTGAATTTGAAATCAGGGAGTATAATACTCTTTAGACACAAATCTTATCTGCCGCCCTGAATGTGTCTAAAGAGTATTATACTCCCTGATTGGAAATGACCCTTCTAATAATTGTCAATTTCAGATTTGCTGATAGGCAGGTACCAGCAGTCATGGCCGAGGCAAATTCTACCAATCTGTCCCAGGATGTGCAACTGGAGCAATGTCAGGAGGAACAGGGCAAGCAAGTGAAGATTTATGAGCCGAAGATTCTGATGGAAAGTCTTCGAATACAAAAAAAAGGTCTATTCCGGAGCAGGTTTTCTTGTCCCTGGGGTGACTTTCCACAGCCGAAAGTGCATACGCTGCTCAAATGGAAGTTCAATGTAACAGGCCACTTCAAGGACTACTCCGGTCCACCAAAGAATGAGGTATGTACATTATCAGGGTTCGGGATCACATGGTCTCCAAACGTTGCCAAACATGATTTTCCGACGAAACATATATGTGACGTCATATTTACAGTAGATGGTAAATAGCTCTCCAAAGACGATGACTTATGTGTGCTCTAAACGTTCTTTACAATATCTTTCACAAAGATTCAAGCACCGTTTATTTCTTACATTCACATGCTCGAGATATTTTACATTGATGGTTTCCGATTCTTCGCCAGAAGGCAGAATTATGAGATGATAGCAAACTATACAATAAAGTGCAATATGATCCACATCTGCTGCGCTGTGTTTCAGAAAAATCTGTCATTCCATTAGAATGATATAATTAAAGGCAAGCTACTGTGTAAACACATCTAAAAAACATGTCACGCTGTTCGGAAACCACATGATCCCACACCCTGTTTATAATCCTTGGATGTCGTGTGCGATTGAACTTCTATTCCATCATTAGACATGCCCTACTAATATGCATATAGTATATGGCCGATGATATAGTTATTGTATCAGTAGTAAAATATTATTACACAAGTTAGACCTGTCTAATGGTGCAATGGACGTCGGTTTAGTTGCCTGTGCTTTTAATTTTACACGTTTATATTTTATCTGATACGGCCTCCAGAATGTCCGCTTTATAAATTAACCCTTTCAACCCTACAGAAGATAAAAGCCACCATTTGTAACGCTATACATTGGGGAACATTTTTATAATCAGGGCTCCAGATAAGGAATTAGTAATTGAGTATTGTCACTTCATCATTTCTGAAACAATTGGGTATTTCAAGATTTTAATTGGGTAAGAAAAAACATGCTATATTTGTGGTCGGTTTATTGTTTTCTGCAGCATGATAAAGGTACCACAATTATTTATTGCTTTTTGATACTCGGTACGTCTGATTTCAATTTGTTTTTGGAAATTTTAATTGGGTATTTAATATATATGTAATATATATATATATATATATATATAATATATTTAAAAAATATGCAGCTTATCTGGAGCGATGTATAATTTAGTTTCCTTCACACCACTTCTTGATATTTCACACATGCCTTCTTCTATTATAATCTAATGGTTCTGTATCATGCCGTGGCAAGTCCATGGCCCTCAGACCCTGACTAACCCAATCAAAGTACTGAAACAACTGAAACTGTATTGCCAGAAACAAAAAAAGTAGGAAAGTGTGCCTGCCCCACCCTGATGATGCCCCCACTGACAGCCTTTATAACAATCTTGAGCTGGTGCGGTGTGCCCTAAAAACTCACCATATCACTTAGCCCATACATATTAACAAGGTGTGTGATCACGTGGTTTCCGAACCCGATTTTCCGACGTGACATAATCTGTGACGTAATTTTTACAGTAGATTTTCTTTAAAATCTTCCTAACAAACGGACAGATTTTTATGATATGTAGCGCATCAAATACGATGACGTGTGTTTTATGGGTGCTCGGAAAGTTATTTAAAATAACTTATGACTTTCACAAAGAATCATGTACCGTTTATTTCTTACATTCACATGCTCTAGTTTTTATTTATATTCACGGTAAACTATTCCTCGTCAAAACGACAGAATTATGAGATTAAAGCCGCCAAAATAATAAAGGGAAATGTGTACCGCATTTGCTGCGATATATTTCATAAAAAATATGTCATTCCATTAGAAAGATATTAAAGGAAATCTATTGTAAATACAATTAAAAAACATGACGTCGCGCCATTCAGGAACATGTGATCCCATACCTTGTATTAAGGGGCATAACTTGATCCAACTCTCAGATACCGGAGGGCCAGACCAGGTGCAAAATAGGGAACCATAAAGGATGAATCCCATCGTAAATTTTACCCTTCACATTGCTCCCAACAAAGCAATTTGAATTTGGTAATAAAGGAATGACCTTTACATAAACCACGGGTCACCATTTTAACAAATCTGAAAGAGCATTAGTGGTCGATCAATTATGTAGTTTCGTTCAGATCAGCTTGTCAGTTCATGAGAAATCTTGGATTGCGTGACGCCACTATTTTTATTACATTTGAAAAGGCTACGGCAAAGAATCATATCTGTAACATTGACCAACATCCGCCACGTGGTTCATGGGATCAGGCAATTTGAAGTTGGTGCCTGAAGAATGATCCTTTTACCTTTCAATGGCCATCTTGGATGACCTAATTATACGATTGGGGACTTTTTTGTTACTGATGAAAATGAAAAACTACTTACATTTAAATATTATTTAGATTTAATGCATTTACCGTAATCCAAAAGTTTGTCGGCAGGAAAGGAACAGACAGTAAATTAATCTTAACTTATTTGGCAGACCATTCATCATCTGCTTCTGCTCCGTAATTATCCTCTTCCATACGGCGTAATAAGGACATTAGTATTGCTACTTGACCATCCCATTTAATCAATTGCACACACCATAAAATTACAGTTACTGTTACAGACGTACCGGATGGTGTACCGGTCCCGGTTGGTACCGGCTTATAGGCGTTGCCCAAAAATGGCAACCGACAGCCATACTTAATGTTTCTAAAAATAAAAAAATAAAATGGCTATACCTAAACATTATAACATACATCGGACGCTGACATATCTTAGTGCATTCACAAACTCTATTTCTATTAGCATAATATGTGGAATAATCACCAGCTCAGGAAAACAACATTCATTAACCCTTACACCGCTATCTTAATTTTTTGTCGTCTGCTGTTTATTTTCTATTTTCATCATCAAAAACATGCTTTGACAGCATTTTAGAATAATTTACAAAATGTGCTGTCAAACCATGTTTGTATTGTGGAATAAGGCAAGATATAAAAGCAACAGCAGATGACAATTGTTGTGTGTAGAGGTCTAAGCATTAACTGTTACCAGTATTGTTGTTAGCTCTGATACCACAGTCACCGACTATGAAAACAACTTTGTTTACCCTAAACCAGGACCAGGTTTCATTGTTTTCTGACAATTCTTGATGTGTCATTGTGATCCTGAGGGAACTCACATCTGCACAGCTGATCAGGGTCTGCACTGTTTGCAATTCATGAAGCACAATAGAATAGTATTTACTTAACATAGTATATATCTTAACAGTGTGAAGGAATTAGCTCGGGAGCAAGACTGGCCAAAAAATCCATTAGCTCCATTTCTCCAGTCAGATATCACTGCTAGTGCTACCATGACTGGACGTAACCTCAACTGTTTTGTCTGTAGAAAGACCTACTAATACTGCAGTGCGAGCGTAACCCTGGTAATAAAATAGACAAACCTCCTGAGGGGAAGGTACAAATTACTTGGATCGGCCACTCGACCGTCCTAGTCCAGCTGCACGGAATCAATATCCTTACGGACCCCGTCTTCTGTGACGCATGTGGCCCCGTCGATATGAAAAGTCTCAGCTACGAGCGATTCCGCGAGCCATCCTGCACCATAAATAACCTACCCAAGTTAGACGCTGTAGTGATCAGCCACGATCATTTTGATCATCTTGACAAATCGTCAGTGAAGGAGATTTCTGCCAAGTTTCCGGATGTCCACTGGATAGTGCCAAAGGGTATTGGTAAGTGGCTTCAGTCGCGGGTGAAAACAGCTACCAATGTGATTGAGTTTATCTGGTGGGAGGAGAAAGTCGGGACGTTTGATACCGGTACCGGGAACATGACGTTTGACAAGCCAGCGGAGTCCGGTACCGGGAAGGTTCCCATCACGTTTGTGTGTACCCCGGCCCAGCACTGGTGTGGGCGGCTACCACCCATGGATACAAACCAGGTATACAGAACTCCATATGAGACACGCCATGTGATTTTGTACCTAAGAACACGTGCAATACTTCATGAAAGATATTTACCCAATTTGCAGTTGGTCCGTCGAAAATTTCATTTTTGCTCGGTGTCTTCTAAACCGATAAATAGATTTTCAAATAATTTGCCACAAATGTTTACCATAATGACACGATATGTCATGTTCAATACCCACGTGTATACGGTCAAGGTCTCTTAGAGGTCAAATTTTGTTTCCACTCTGTATTCTAAACCAATGAATTGATTTTCAAATAATTTAATACCCACGTATGATATGTTGTACTACAGCACAGCATACATTTGTTGGCTATGCGAATCATAGATGTTTCTAGCAGGTCTTGGATGGTCAATTATTGTTTGTACATACGTGAACCACCTTTCTAAACCATGCACAATGTAGATAAGTACTATAATTAGTACACCAGGGCGCATTTGAATTGTTTTGTACATGGTTTAGAAAGGTGTTTCATGTATAATAATAATTGACCATCCAAGACACGCTAGAAACACCTGTAATGCGAATTAGTCACTGAGTTTAGTAATATGTCTGTATATCATGTCAAATTGTTGACTTTCAAAATGAGGAGTAAAAATGCTCTAAAAAATTAATTTATTTAGGCCTCGACAAATCCACTTGTCCGCTCGTACTGGCGAGTAAATTCTGGATCAGTAGCCTATTTAACCAACATTGCAAAGTATACTTTTCTAGCAAAGTATACTTTGAGGGAGTAATCATTTATTTTTCCTGAAATGCATTATTTCATATAGAACTAACCACTGCATATATTTGATGATCACAAGTATTCAGAATTATTATACTGAATGTATTACATTATCACAGCCAAAATGGCTGTGATAATGTAATAAATTCAGTATAATAAAAAATTAATAAATTTATCCTTAAATTGAAAATTTCTCCCTCAAAGTATACTTTGCTAGATAAGTATACGTTGCAATGTTGGTGAAATCGGCTACTGGACGAGTGCTAATTTGAAGGAATAATGCAGCATTAACATTAAAATATATTGGATTGGATTAGTTAAATTCAATCTGGACGAGTGGAAAATTAAGAATTTATCGATGTTTGTTATTTAAGCTAAAACAAACACTGTGCTTTTTTCAGCTCAAAATTTTCAAATCTTTAGAGCATGTCTACTCTTCATTTTGAGAATCAATAGGCTTTTCAAATTGTTGTGAGTATTTTTTACGCCTACATTTGAAAATCAATACCTATTCAGCTAAAATAAATGCATATTCACACAAATACACGCCTTACCTGCATCTCTGGGTATAATGGACACTCGGAAAACATCAGTGTGTTTAACCCTTTACCATTAGAATGCGGGAACCGGTAATTGTTGTCTGATGTTGTTTCATATTTTGTCTTTTCCCACTGACAACATAGTTTGACAGCTCTTTAGCATCATTTTAAATTCCAAGATTTGTGTGCTTTTCAGTCATGAACAAGCCTGATGATTACAGGAAAATTTCAGCGAAGCACGTCAAAATTAAACATGCTTATGTTTTCTGGGTGTCTGATCAGTGCTTAAACCGTTTTGATGTGATGAAGGAGAAAAAAGTAAAATGGTTTAACGTCCCAACAACAACAGCAATACAGAGACTCCCGGAACATCTGTGTCAAGTCTCATATATGAAAAATGCAAATACTTTACAGAGCTCCAGACAAGTTTTGTATCTAAAGAGTATTATACTCCCAGATTTCAAATTCAATGCGTATTTTACTTTTACAAATGTATTATTGATTTTCTTCCTTATTAAATAGGGAATAAATGATAAAAAAAAATAAAATCACTTATTTGAGCGGCAAAAAGCAAACAATGTGCAGCTCAACTAAGTAAATGTTCAACTTTATTACACTATTTCACTACTCATTTTTAAAATCAATGCGTAATTTGTACTCCCACTTTTTATAATCAATGCGTATTCTGCTAAAATAAGTGCTTAAAATACGCCAATACGCACCTTATCTGGAGCTCTGACTATAAAAGTATTTCTTCATACCTAGGGCAAGGATTGAACCCACAGCCTTCGATGTTGAAGTCCAATGCTCTACCACTAGACTATCGATCCATCCCTATGATCAGTAGCCTATTTCACCAACATTGCAAATTATACTTTTCTTGCTAAGTACACTTTGAGGGAAAAAATTTCAATTGAAGGATAAATTTATTAATTTTTAGTCGAGCCCGCTTGAGGAATGTGAGACATAGTGATCACAATGACGTCCGGGTGTCCGTGTGTCTGTGCGTGCGTGCGTGCGTGCGTGCGTGCGTCCATCCGTTAAATGCCTCGGCGGGCTCGACATGCGGGCCGCGGCCATCTGGTATTATACATGTACTGAATTTATTACATTATCACAGCCATTTTGGCTGTGATAATATAATAAATTCAGTATAATAATTCTGCATAATTTTAATCATCAAATATATGCAGTCGTTATTTCTATATGAAAATGATTACTTCCTCAAAGTATACTTTGCTAGATAAGTATACTTTGCAATGTTGGTGAAATAGGCTACAGGGATGGGCCGTGGCCGAGAGGATATGGCATTGGACTTCAATACTGGATGTTGCGAGCTCGATCCTCACCCTAGGCGTGAACAATAAATTTAGTTGCATAGTATTTCCATCCCACTGCTCTGTCGGATGAGACTTTAAACTGTGGTCCCATCTCTATATGACCTCAGCTGTTGCTAGGACGTTAAGCACGTTCATCCCTATGATCGCGGAGAAACATTTTTTATGTTCAAATCCGTCTCACATTGCCTTAATGTGCGAACTGAATTCAGCTGATCATAGTTTAAATCAAAGGACTGAATGTCCTGAAATTCTTCGAAGTTTGTGACATGTTTGTGGATGACAAATAGACTAATAATTAATCTAGAGTGGAAAGCATTTCACGAAAAATAACTGCGAGAATTTCACAGCAACAACAACAAATTTTCAGAAACTTTACGAAAACTGGCCAGATCATGACAATTCCGCATATCTGATGCGATTTGTCTGTCTCTATCAAGATGCTCTCTATAGACAAATGACATGATGTCGTGATCTGCCTAACAGTAATCAGATAAACAAACAATCGGTGAAAACCGTTTGAGTGCTTGTTCTGAGCCGAATTGACAAGGGGGCGAAAACGTTGAGTTAAAAAATAAGAGTTTTGGAAAACCTAAAAAGATTTCTATTCGGAGCCGAAACCGAAGATTGTATTGGTGAACCGAACCATGTAGTTATGAATCGTGAATAATCGAGTATGGCGGTTAATTGTCGCACCCTTTGACTATGGAAACATTTGCAATAACATAATAAATTTAGCACAAAAAAGGAAACAAAACATTTATCACACTGAAAAGGTGATATATCTAAGTTGCTAGAACTATCTTTTTATGGCGTAAGACCCGTGTTTTTAAAAAGTTCAACCTGCAAAATATGTGCTGCGACCAACATACGCTAATTTTCATACAAGCTGCTAGACCTCAAATTTGGATGTTGGTTATATAATTCTTCGCTAGCTCGAATAAAAATGGATAGCCCCCTTTTTCTCATCGCGGGTCATGTAGTATCATGATTATATTTCAGCGATTATGGTGCACATGGGTCGTGAAAGGTGCAACAGACAGTTTCTACTTCGCGGGTGACACCGGCTACCATGCTCCCATGTTCAAGAAGATTGGAGAGTTATATGGGCCATTTTCAGTGGCCGCGATTCCAATTGGTGCTTACGAGCCAAGGTATATCAACTTATAAAACTTCCAGAACATCATAATTCTCGCACTCAAAATCAGGTAGTTTGATTGGTTGAGGCTGAGCATCCTTACCAGAATCCCGACCGGAGACCTGTAGCCTATTTCACCAACATTGCAAAGTATACTTCTCTAGCAAAGTATACTTTCAGTGAGAAATTTTCAATTTAAGGATAAATTTAGTAATTTTTGGCCAGGTTTTTGGAGAAAAAAATCCAGGCTATTGGTTATTGGCGAAAGCCGCCGGGGGCGGTCGGCGGCAGCGGTGGGCGGCGTCCACAGTCAATGTTAAGTTTTCGTGTTTGAGTCCATTTCTTTGTCACTGTACGACCTAGGACCACCAAACTTTCACAGCTTCATAATCAAGGGGTGCCCACCACATATCACTATCCAACATGTTACCTTTTTTTTAACTTGACCCATTTTTTCCGCGCAGTCGACTTAGCCATTTTCAATGTTAAGTTTTCGCGTTTACAATGTTAAGTTTTCGTGTTTAAGTCCATTTCTTTGGTACTGTATCACCTAGGACCACCAAACTTTCACAGCTTCATAACCAAGGGGTGCCTACCACATACAACTATCCAACATGTGACCATTTTTGTTACCTTCACCTAAATTTTTCTATGTAATTGTCCATTTTCAACGTTAACTTTTTAACATGCGTCTGGTTAAAGTTTTTTGGTTAAAAGTTTTTTGTTATACTATATCTCTGCAACTGCTTCGCCCATTACCTTGAAACTTCACATGGGTGTTTATCATCATCCATATTTTCATTCTACCACCCAACCGTGCGGCCCCTATGCCCAATGTCAATGTCAAATTACTTTGATTGTTTTTGTTAAAGTTTGTTCGTGTACTATATCTCTGCAACTGCTTCACCCATTACCTTGATATTTCACATGGGTGTTTATCATCATTGTCAGCGCGATATCGTCGGCATTTTGGCATACGTCCGTCCGTACGTCCGTCTGTGTGTCCGGTTAAAGTTTGTTGGTTAAAGTTTTTCCATCTACTATATCTATTTGTTTAGTGTCCATGCCTCGCCCCAAGGCGCGACATGCAGGCCACGGCTATCTAGTCTACAAAAAGTGGGTATAATTATGTTATCCAAGTGTCTATGCTTGGAAAAAACCTGGCCTTCGTGGCTTTGCCTCGTTTCTTGTTATTATAATGAATTTATTACATTATCACAGCCATTTTGGCTGTGATAATTCAGTATAATAATTCTGCATACATTTAATCATCAAATATATAGTCGTTATTTCTATATGAAATAATGCATTTCGGGAAAAATAAATGATTACTCCCTAGATAAGTATATTATGAAAAAATTGATGAAATCGGCTACTCAGTACGTCTTTGGTATTCTTGTATGTGAGAGTTGAATCGTGAATAGGATTACTTTTAGGGGAAGGGGTCAGGTGACTTGGTATGCACCTATTTCCTCCCCATCCCCCCACCCAATGCAGCAGGTAATTCGAGATTTCCATCTGTAATGCAGGGCGACTTACAGCCAGAACGCACCATGGTCATTACACTGTCAAACGGAAACTGTATGTTCTACATAAATCCTATATATGCATGGCTAAATAATTCAGCAAATGGTCAACAATAATTACAGTTATAATCGGGTATACATTATTAGGGCCCCGCCGAGAATCAGCTGTGTCCTATAGGTTTTGCCCTGTCCGTCCGTCCGTCCGTCTGTCTGTCCGTCCGTTTATTTTTTGGACATTTTTGTAAGAGTTTCTCCAATCACCTATGCTTTCTGTTTTCCTTCAGCTATTTGCACACATGCATTACTTAGTAACGATATATCCTTCAACGTTAATACAATTACCCTCGCTACTGATCGGTCCGACTTTTGTTTTTTTTTTAAAGTTCTGTCTGTCTGTCTGGTTTGGTCTGTCCATTAGCTGTATTGTTTTGTTTTGCCTATATTGAACATCCAACTTTGTTGCCTATTTTAATTTCAGAGAGATAACAGAATATCAACATAGCTCTCCAATCGAATCTGTGAAGATTCATAAAGATGTGGAGGCAAAATATTCTATAGCGATACATTGGGGTGCCTTTGCTATGACAAATGAGGTAACTATTTTATTGAATGTTTTGATGTGTCAATGTTCATACACAAGTTTGAATCATTGCATGTTAGAATATAGAGGGCGAGCCAAAAAATGTAAACTTAGGCCATAAAAAATAAAATTCTGTTTGAGATGTTCGTCTCAGATTTTTTTCAAGTTGCCAGGGGGCCGTTTCACTAAACTTCTTACGACTAAAATGTTCGTAAGTGCAAACTTATGATAGTCTGTAAATTTCATATTAACAATGTTTTCTTATAATCAATGATTGGATTTACATTCATTGAGCATAGGCTGCATATGCACATTCTCCCCTGGTGTTCATGGAGTCAGGTGAGCGAATTAGGGCTATCATGGCCCTCTTGTTTATATTAGCCAGTTTTTCTACATTTGTGTATACAATTCTATATAGGGTACAGAGATTGTGTGCACAACTCCTCTTAAACCGTTCAGTCAATCGATATGAAACTATACACACATCTTCTACACATATTGAAGATGTTCACCTGGGTGTTTTTATGCAGAAAAAATATTTTTAACAAAAATATCACCTTTTTAACTTAGCCATTTGTGTATACAATTCTATATAGGGTACAGAGGTTGTGTACACAACTCCTCTGAAACCATTCAATCAAATGATTTGAAACTGGAAAGTTTTTCTACATTTGTGTATACAATTCTATACAATTGTGTATACAATTCTATATAGGGTACAGAGTTTGTTTACACAACTCCTCTGAATCCGTCATTGTATCTGAAACTATACACGATATACTATAAACGATTTGAAACTCCAATTGTATATAATTTCTACTTTACACATCTCTACCTATATTAGTATACCTACCACACAACAAGAGGAAGAAATAAAGCTATAGATTTTCAAATTCTCATTAATGTTTCTTGCTTTGGCGACAGCTTCACATTTCTGCATCTTCACTGTCTGGCCCATCTTCAACGGGCGTATTTTATGACTTAAGGCATTCTTTTTTTTATATAATTTTGAAAATTGTTGACCGATTTTTAAAATCTAACTTTTGCTTTCTTAGTTACATCAGTTCCAAGCTATCTAGCCAGGTTTCGAGGTCACTTTCCAATAAAAAAAAATTCGACCCTCATCACTCTTGCGATGCTTTTTGTCCCATGTTCATGTTTTGTCCGTTTGGTAAATTGTTTTGTTTTTTATCAATAAAACCAACATTAGATGAAATTTCATCAAACTAGAGAAAGTGAGCAGGGGCTCACGTATACCCCCAGCCGCCGCCTGGACCGACAGATAAGAACTTTAAAATATTTAAAAAACTTTTAACGCAAATTTCTAAATAATTAGACCTTGACCTTGGACATGAAGGCCGCATGCGCATGGGTGTGGTACGGAATGAAAATATTGATGATGATAATGATAAGGAAGTATATGAAGTTTGAAGTCAATCCGACTTACCGTTGCAGAGATAATGTGTACAGAAAAACTTAATGCATATCTTACGGACGTAAATTTCTAAGTAATTTGACCTTGACCTTGGACATGAAGGCCACATGAGTGATATGGAATGAAAATATTGATGATAAGAAGGAAGTACATGTATATGCAGTTTGAAGTCAATCCGACTTACCGTTGCAGAGATAATGGTACACAAAAACTTTAATGCAAATATTACGGACGCAATTTGGCCTTGACCTTGGACATTAGACCTTGGACATGAAGGCGGCATGAGTGTGGTAGGGAATGAAAACATGGATGATGATAAGGAAGTATATGCAGTTTGAGGTCAATCCAACTTACTGTTACAGAGATAAAGTGTACCCAAAAACGTTAACACTGATGGACGGAATTACGAAAACTATATACCCCTCGACATACTTCGTATGCCAGGGGTATAATTAAAAAATAAATGGGCAGAGTGACTTGTCTGTTATTGATGAAAAAAATAATTACGTTTAAATATGTTTTAGATTTAATGTGTTTAATAGCCATAACATGTGGAACCTACAGTAGTGTAGCCCCAGTGTTGTGGTTAGGCTTCGTATCAAATCAAAGGAGACAATATGTGGCTGTGACTGAAGAAATGGGGCTTATGGGTTTTGCGACCAGTGGAGATCCAGATGAGGCTGTGCATCCGCCGCACAGCCTGATCAGGATCTGCACTGTTCGCCATTCCATCATTGAAACACCCATCATGCTTCTAACAAGCAATATAGATCATCTACAGGAGTATTCTATTTGATCAGGAGCTACACTGGTCACAAATCCCAAAAGCTCCAATTATCCAGTCACAGCCACAATTGAGACAGTGTTTTGGGAAGTGCCATTCTGTTGGTAATGCTACCAGAAAATATCTTGCACGTTGCAGTTTTTCGCTGAGCCGCCACAATTCTTGAAGGTCGTCATCAAATATGCATGGAGGCTAGCAGAAGCTGACAATATATCCAGGGGCGTCGGAACAGGTCTGGCAAGTCCGGTGACTGCCGGATCAATAATTTTAACCAAAAAAAAGCGCAATGTAAATATTTTTCTGCAATTTTCTCATTTCTTATCAAAAGTGTATGTTGTTACCACTCAGTTGAACCGTCTCGGCGAGATGGTTCAACTAAGGGGTAACAACATAAACGTTGGGTGGGTAGCGAGGGCACCCAATAGATTCGCCGGACCAATCTTACCATGCTTCTGGCGCCCCTAATATCCACTATTGCATGTTGCAGTTTTTCGCTGAGCCGCCACAATTCTTGAAGGTCGTCATGGAATATGCATTTAGTAAAGTAGTAGATGACGAGACTATGTCTGACAAGGAGAAGGCGAGATTTCATCCATCTCGGTTCACCAGCCTTCTTCAAGGTCAAACCTGGGTCGTTGGGGAGATGAAACAGGAACCGGATCCGTGTTTCATGAAAATCGAGTTAGATGATAAGGAGTCGGACACAATGAAAAAATTCAAAGAAAACCCAGAAGCTGATTCAGCACAGGACAAACAAACATTAGGGGTGGAATAATAGAAACTATGGCACGGTCGGACCAAGACGGGGAAATCCCAGTTGAGCAATGCCATACTGTCTCATGCGAGGCTCTGCCGTGCCTCAGATGATAATGCAGAGAAAGACTGGGATTCCCCATCTCAGTCCCAACCCCGTCATTGACACATCAGCTGGAATGGCTGTAAAATGCAAAAAATAAAGTTCTGCACTGGAACGTCATTGATGTGGGAAAACCGGTGAACATGACATCATTTCAGTTGTTATATAACCGGCTGAACAGAGTATTTTCCAGAATAATACTTTATCGAGAGAAAAAAACAGCACATATTATGTATTTACATTGTGCAGGCGGACGGGCACAGCTTGTCCACTCGATAACTACAGTTATACTGTGGTATACACGTTTATTACGGCAAAACGCAGAAGCTCATTTATTTTCAAAAATATCCGATGACTTATCTCCCCTTGTTGGCCATTTTACATTTTCGCACTCTGTAACATTGTCCACGCAATAACTCGAGTTCTACTTGACGGATCGAAGAATCCTATTGATTTTCAAAAAAAGGCTGATGACCTATCTTTGGTCGCCAATTTTAATTTTCGCACTCTGTATCGTCTTGACGGATCATAACCAAATTCAGTACACATTAGTTTGGGACATCAAGGAACCCTATTCAATTTCAAAATCGCTGGATGACTCATCTCCATTTTTATGCCCCACCACGATAGTGGAGGGGGCATTTAGTGTTACCCTTGTCCGTCCATCCCGTCCGTCCGTCACAAAACTTTAACGCTCGGCTAAATGTCTCCTAATTTCTTCATCCTTCGACCGATCTGCTTCATATTTCATATACACATTGCTCTAATGGTCCTCTACCTCCCACGTTCATCCTGCCCCCGCCAAGCCCAGGGTCAAGGTCACATACTTAGTGCTTCAAAAACTTTAAACGCTCAGGTAAATATCTTATAATATCTGTTTTCTTTCACGGATCAGCTTCATACTTCATATACGCATTGCTCTAATGGTCCTCTACCGCCCTGTGCCAAATCCACGTTCGTCCTGCCCCCGCCAAGCCCAGTGTCAAGGTTTTGACTTGGAATTTGGCCTCATTTATTATCAAAGCGATATGTGGGGCATCCGTGTTCTATGAACACATTTTCTAGTTTATTTTTTCATTCTGGATCCTTGTCCATGCAACAGCTACTAAAATTGCTACACATGTTTATTGGCAAGAGGAAGAATCATATTGGTTTTAAGTGAGTTGTCTGAGCATCGAGCCATGCCTCTATGGGCGTATATTGTGACCTTTGGCACCCTTGTTCATTATTCTTTATATATGCAAGACACATTTTTTTGTTTACAATTTGCGTTAAAAGTTTTTCAGTGTTTCTTTTTCCATAGAGTTATCCCCCGTTGTATACTGGCTGACGGGCGTATATGTATATTGTGACCTTCGACACTCTCGTTTCAATATGCGTTAAATGTTTTTAGGTGTATATCACAGTAGTGTGATTTTATGTTACCCAATTAAAATTTTGAAATACCCAATTGCTTCAGAAATGATGGAGTGAAAATATAAGGTTCGACAATTTCCAGCCGCGGGTTCAAACCGCGGGTTCAAACGGTTCTCGAGTGCCACGGCAAACGTTTACCCATGGCTGGACATGGTCAAACGTTATTGTTAAATTTCCGTCGGAAATATTGTGTAAATTGAGCATATATGCAGTAATTTCCGTACTTTGATAATCTGCTCCATTCAAACAGCTGATTCACACATACCTGTTCCGGGGCCACAGTACACGTCGCATGATGTAACCGCATCAATTTCAAAATTTCAGTGCAACCGTTGGAAGCTGGTCTGGTGACGTAATGGTGCGTTCTAGTAACGTTATGAGACGCATTCATTACGTAGGTGTTGGCTTGGCCCCGGAATGAGCATTGTCTACAGCCATGATCAAACAGCACGCGCTGTACGTTTGAACACGGCTCGAGCACTGTCGAACAATAGCAGTCATATAACAATAGATTTTAATGTATGCATGAAGTATTTGATATGAAATACTCAATTACTAATTCCTTATCTGGAGCACTATATTGTGACCTTCAGCATTCTCATCTAGTCTGTTTCAGCACTTTCTGGGCATGTTTGAGACCCAGTGCCTTTACATTAACCCTTAGACCGCTACACACAACAATTGTCGTCTGCTGTTTCTTTTATATCTTGCCTTATTTCTCAATGAAAACATGGTTTGACAGCACTTCAGAATCATTTGCAATTGTAAATTATTCTAAAGTGCTGTCAAAGCATATTTTTGATGATAAAAATGGAAAATAAACAGCAGACGACAAAAAATTAAAATAGCGGTGTAAGGGCAGGGCTGTACAAATCGGCACGCCCGACGCCCGGGACAAGTCAGTTTTGGTCTCGGGCAAGTGGCTCTATGCTGAAAGTTAGTCCCGGGCAAGTCACTATTTTCCGTTGAAACGTCCCGCCACAAGCCTGTTTTCTTCACTAGACTAATCCTAAATTGTAACATTTCATCGATCGATAACGCCTCGGGCGTGTGTCTGCTTCCCTGTGGCGATACACACTTACACAGTAGCTGCTATACTGTGTATATAGCAAGAAAAGTGATATACTAGCTGTGACCCTGATTAGATTAATTTATTCGAATTTGAAAGCATAATCCCACCGACAATTCCGCATGAACTCTGAATTTTGTGTCAACTTTTCAACACAATTTACGGAAAATATTTTCGAAATCAATATCGGCGATATATGGCGACAGATCTGCGTATGATTCAGAGTTTTTTTTAATCCATTCCTTTCGGAATACACATTTACGAGTATGAAATTATTAAAACAAATATTGTTATTTCTCAATGAAAGTATACGATGTGACCACTCATTTGAACCGTCTCGACGAGACGGATTAAATGGTGTCGCGGCATATACTTCTGAGTGCATAGAAGGAAAATATTTGTCCGCAAACATAAGCGTATCCTCAGCATGAAATGGGTTACTGCATGATTGCCCAGTGATGCGATGATGAAAGAAGTCGCACATTCGCGACGTCTGTGGCACATCAAAAGGTGTGTTGACCAATCAGTAACATTTCAAAACATAGCCTAAAGGTCACACAGTTTACAGCCTCGTGCTGAATGAGGTCATACAATAAACACCTGTACACACAGCTGGGTGTATCGGTTTTTTGCACAAAGCATCACACAAATCTCGCCTGTGTAATATGTGTCGGGTGTAATCGCATCTGGATTTGGAATTCATATATCCCCTGGCACGGATATTGCACGGTTCGGATAAGCAACACGGAAGGTCGTATGTCGCCGGACTTCCGTGCAATAGGGGGGTCGCACTGTATGCATATTAACATGATTACCTGATTAAAGGTATTACATTTGCTAACATACTAATAATAATTATTTCATGTACTTTGAATGTAGTTGTTTTAATAAACTTACAGAAATCATGAATCAACTAATTACACGATGGCTACGACGTCCGACGATTTTTTTTTGGATTTTTTTTCTTTGTTTTCTTTTTTTCTCTATTTTTTTAATATTTTTTTTTGGGATCCACGAGAGACCTGCGTTAGAATGGAGATCGCACTATACGCGATTGCGTTATAATGGAGCTGCAGTGTAATTAGCGAATTAACAGCTGTTGCCAACAAAAAAAAAATGAAATTTATAAAAGTTTATTATTTACCGTTCCGCGAACATACTGATAGACATTGAATATTGTAAATATAGACGTGACTTCATTTTCGAGACGGTCAAATGAGTAGACTTCGTAATTTAATTCACAAAACGTCGATGTTTTTACACCGAAAATTCTGGAATATACGCTCGAAATTATAGATAGACCATTAAACACCAATCAATCGATCTTTCCTGATTGCCAGGGTTCCCGTTACTAGTAATATATGTTATTGCCAACATTTTTATAGCAACTAAAGTGCATGTATTATGCACACATGGATATACATACGCCGAGAACCGTTGGTTGGAAGCTTCTATATGGAGTTGGTAATGTGTGTCCATGTGTTCATATTACATGTACTAACGGCACTATAGATATACCGTTAAACACCAATCAATCCAATTTGTGATGCACTGATATATTGCGTGATTGAGACATGATTGTTTATATAATAAATTGTTGATTGATGAGCTGTAGTTATTCTCTCTCTCTTTGCACCCGGAAAATAAAACATTAAATCTGGCTTTTCTATTGTTGAGTAACTGACAGGGAAAGACCGGTCCTATTTGCAGACTCTGCAACCACCGTTATACCCGTGCCATAGTTCTCTATGGTTGTGTTGTTACAGTTTCGTATAAGAAGTTTTACGAGGACAAGTCATTTTTTCAAAACCACTTGCCCTGAAAATTATAATTTCCAGGACAAGTCGGGGCAAGTCACTTTTGTAAAGTCACTTGTCCGGGACAAGTGGCTAAAAAATCAATTTGTACAGCCCTGTTTAAAGGGTTAAAAACTATTGGAACAAAAATGTGTGTTAGGGCCATATGTATAAAACCATTTGATGAGACCTCAAATAACTACACATTAACCCTTACTACGCTGGAGACGAAAATTGTTGTCTGCTGTTTTTCATTTTTGCCTGAAATCTTAACCAAAAAACGGTTTTGACAGCACATGAGAATCGTCTTCAGTGGAGACGATTCTCATGCACTGTCAGAACAGGTTTTTGTCGAGAAATATTGAAAATAAAACGTTTCCAGCAGACCACAAAAGTTAATTCAGCGTAGTAAGGGTTAATACATGTACATTGTACTTACCGTCATGAAAAGGAATGTTGCAAGACAAACATCCCAAGTTCCAAAATCAAGGTTACACTTAAGTCAAAGGTCATTTGTATAAGATTTTTGAATACCTGTTGTATTTTAAATTTTCAGATAGCTATTGTGAGAATGTTCAGAATAATGAAATAAAAAAATAACAAGAGTGCCGCAAGTCACAAAATACGCCCGTCGAATATGGGCCAGACAGCGAAGATGCAGAAATGTGAAGCTGTCACCAAGGCAAGAAACATTAATGAGAATTTGAAAGTCTATAGCATTATTTCTTCATCTCGTTTTGCTAAACATGTATACTAATTTAGGCAGAGATAGAAAAGTAGAGTGTAAAGTAGAAATGATAGGGAATTGGATACAATAATGTAGAAAAAATGGCTAAGTTAAAAGGCGATATTTTTGTTAAAAAATATTTTTTCGGCATAAAAACACCAAGGTGCACATCTTCAATATGTGTAGAAGACGTGTGTATAGTTTCAGAACGATCGACTGAACAGTTTCGGAGGAGTTGTGTACACAAACTCTGTACCGTATATAGAATTGTATAGAAAAATGTAGAAAAAATGCCTAAGTTAAAAAGGTGATATTTTTGTTAAAAAATATATTTTCAGCATAAAAACACCAAGGTGCACATCTTCAATATGTGTAAAAGACGTGTGTATAGTTTCAGAACGATCGACTGAACTGTTTCAGAGGAGTTGTGTACACAAACTCTGTACCGTATATAGAATTGTATAGAAAAATGTAGAAAAAATGGCTAAGTTAAAAAGGTGATATTTTTGTTAATAAATATTTTTTCGACATAAAAACACCTAGGTGCACATCTTCAATATGTGTAGAAGACGTGTGCATAGTTTCAGATCGATCGACTGAAAGGTTTCGGAGGAGTTGTGTACACAAACTCTGTACCGTATATAGAAATGTATAGAAAAATGAAGAAAAAATGGCTACGTTAAAAAGGTGATATTTTTGTTAAAAAATATTTTTTCGGCATAAAAACACCAAGGTGCACATCTTCAATATGTGTAGAAGACGTGTGTATAGTTTCAGATCGATCGACTGAACGGTTTCGGAGGAGTTGTGTACACGAACTATGCGCTTTTCCTTCAGCCGCCCGCCCGCCGCCCGCGTACATTGGCCTTAACTCGAAGTTCAATTGTATACATCTTTGCCACCAGTGATGACCCAGATCAGCTTGTCCAATCGGGGACATCACTGGTCACTGTTTGGTCAATAAAACATCCAGTCTTGCCTTACTTCCTCAGGCGAACAGTGTGTCAATTTGGTTCACTGTGTGGCTGCCTGGAATTTAACCTTACCGGAATCCCGATATCCCTGGTTTACCCTCAGTTATACTTTAGGTTTTCTTGTATGTGAGAGTTTAATGCAGTTATACCCATCATAAAAGTAGTAGGATTAATACTAATCCTATTACTATTAGGGGCTATGGCTAAGTGACTGATGTGATGAGGACCTGGCACCAGATCAGGATATTCTAATTTCAGAACTGAATATGTATTTCTTTCTGTAAATATTCACTTCTGATTTTGGAATACAGGTGAAATATGGAATTTGACCCAGCAAACCCGGCCTAAAATGACCATAGCTGTTGACAGGCCATTAAACACTGTTTAGTGTTACATACATGGTTCACTATGTACAGATACACTATGTCAGATAGATCAGCTCAGTCTTGTATGATTGTGTCATGTTTTTATTTCAACATTTATCATGTCATCATTGACAAAATTTTGTTATTTCTTAATTAAATAAAAAACAATTCATCTTGTTGTTTCATGTTTTCCTGTTCGGTCTTGTTAACACTTTAACCCTTAGAATTCGGAACAGGAAATTGTCTGCTGTTTTTCATACTGTCTCTTACTGAATAAAAACATGGTTTGACAGCTCCTTAGAATCATTGGAATTGATGCTCAAGTGATGCCAATCTACGTTTTTGTTGATAAAAATGGAAATAACAATAATTTAGTCAGCATTATAAGGGTTAACCCTTTCACCCCTAAGTAACTGGAATGGATTTTGATATGTTAAAGGTACACACCCACTCGATAGGTTATAATATGGGGAGACAGTTAGTTTTGTATATTGTAGATATGACATTTTCTGGCAAAATAAACATTCATTGACTATTATCCTACGTATTGGTTGGCATTATTATACATTTTTTATAAGATGTAAATTTCCACACTGATATCAGGGGCGATAACCGTGTTTCCTTAAAATGTTTTTACGATATTTTTCTTAAAATAGCAGCTATGGGCATAAAACTTTCACAGAACAATCCTCGGTTCGTGCTTTCTCCGCGCATGTAGACTGTTTATCAAACTGTGCCATCTTTCTCGCTTAAAATTGGGTCAGATCATCAGTCATAAGATTGCCCCAAAATTAGTATGGATAATCAGTTATCCGGACAAACGTATAATAATCTTATTACTTCTATTCTCACATTGAAATCATAAGTGTATCACCTGTAAACCAGTGTAAACGGCATTGTGTGGTCCTGCAGAAAAATCAGTCGCCCTTCGCTTCTTGGAAAACACCATATTTATAGAATTTATTGTATTTATAGAACAACTCGGCAATGACGTAATGGCCTCGATTGTGCCCCCCGCGCGACTTTTGGCATTGTAAACAACTTGTGGACAGAGTTTGAATGTTTTCAGTAAATTTTACTAAAATACCTTGGCGATATATTCTTCACATGGTATGGAAACAGCAAGAAGCTGCGTGACATATGTATTTGTAGCAATATCGGATCAAAAGAATGCGTTTAATTAACAGGTTTTTTCATTTGTCCGATAAACTGATTGTCCGTATAACTGGTATGACCCCTGTATATTTATAATTTATAATCTGTCAAAAATATTATTTTTTCTGGTGACGCATTTAATTAGTATAAATAATTAAAAAATATCATGCCTCATTTGCATAGGAAAATAGCCTGATACCACAGCGAGTCACTATCAGTAAATTAATATTACTAAATGATTATATCTATAGTGGGCACTTGTAATTATTAAAACTGGTAGAATAGTGACAATTTTATACACATATTTAATTCCTATAATGAACAGATTGTGCCTACTGAGTGGGCATGTACCTTTAATGTTGCAACCAAATCCAATCGTCACAAAATGATTTTCAGACTGGTCCATTTATGAAAACTTTTTTTTTTTGTTCTCAAAAATATGAAAATTACGTTCAAAAAGTGTGAATCCTGATGAGAGGGTTCCTTACGAGCTGGCTCATCTGGATCTGCACGGTTTGCATAAAGCGCTATAGCGGGCTTACGGATTCAAAGGGTTATACATCGCAATGAAAGCTAAACAAAATTACAACCACACTGGTGTTGACAGATTGAGTTCCACCACGTGTTACGTCTGTCAGTGGAAGATGGCCATACGTTTGACCTTGTCAAGGTCGTTGTCGAGGGTGTGCACGGTGCGACGGAGGCGGGGCAGGTCGGCGAGTACGGTGTGGGGCTGGAGCCCCTCCTTCCCCTGGGCCCGGCTCTCCAGCTCCTCCAACACTGCAACATGGGGCAACATCTACAGTGAAACGTTTCTAAACCGGACACCCTGGGAGGTCCCCAGGGTGTCCAGTTTAGAGAAGTTCCACTGTAGATCAGGTGTATGACCATTCTGATACATATGTGCATGATTTGCAATCATGAATATACATTAACATTTTTGGGAGGTCCCCAGGGTGTCCGGTTTAGAGAAGTTCCACTGTAGATCGGGTGTATGACCATTCTGATACATATGTGCATGATTTGCAATCATGAATATACATTAACATCCGAGAAACCCATCAAAAATAAGATCACATAATTATGTTGTCTTGGTGTTTGGTTTAGAGAGGTTCCACTGTATATAGTATACACCCACCTTAACCCTTTCAACCCTGAATAATATGTATGTTAATTTTCTGACCAATCCAATTGTTACAAAGTTATTTTCAGACTATTCCATTTATAAACGAGAGTGTCGCCCGTCACAAAATATGTTACAGAACCGGTATACCCTAAACAGGATTGTACGCAAAAGTGTGGGCAAATGGCTATTAAGTTAATAACGCAGTGTCCAATATGTGCAGAAGAATTGTGCGAAGTTTCAGATCCATTGACTGAAAGCTGTCGGAGGAGTTGATATACAAAATATGCAGTACAATGTGAAATTGAGCAATGTATTTTAGCACTGGCGACCTTGAACTTGGGCGGACAATGCCCATGTCCCACAGGTGTGTTCACCCAATTGATATCAACAAAAGTGTGAAGTTTCATAAGATATTCCAAGCGGTATATGACTTGTGCTCCAAACAGCTTAAAATTACAGTAGCTGTTGACAGGCTGTTGAACACCATTAAAAAAAAAAACAACACGTGAAGATGACAGTGGCTTGTGACCATGGTCACCACTGGCTCGTGTGTGGTGACTGTAGTCCTAATAGTATGGGATATACAAAGTTGAACAAAACATTTAATGTAAATGGCTATATAAATGGGGCATAAGTAAGTCGAGGTCACTTGACGGTCATATCCTTGACCGTGGTTAGTGATAACATCAACGGCTCTTCTTATTGAGGACTATGGTGGCTGTATAATCTATCTTCTGCAGGGGTCGTCATTTTTATGCACTTCCTAACCTCACATGATGAACTACATATCAAAATTCTAGCCTGGAATTCTCTACTTATCACGGTCGGCTCGGAAATTGTAGAAATTCCTACACATTTTCTAGCCTCACCTAATACAACTTGGTATCAAAAGACACTACTGTCTGTTCCATGTTTTGCTGCCGACGAACATTTGGCTATTAAGTACATTAAATATACAAAATATTTAAAAGTAAGTACTTTTTCATTATTCAAATTATTTCATGAAATTCCATCAAATATTGATTTTATTGCGAAAAAACGATTTTCCTATGGGAATTTAACATGGGGAGTCACTTTCCAAAATTGATCGTTTTTTTATCCTTCTGGATCAAAAAACAAAAAAATTGGAAATTGACTCCGAAACCTGGCGAGATAGTTTGAAAATCGGTCACAAATAAAAAAAAATATTTAAAAAAAATCTATTTTTAGCCCCCATGTTTGATAGAATTTGATCACATAATTTGTTTTGGTTTTTTTTTGGGGAGGGTGACTTTTGTTATTGATGAAAAAGTATTTAATTTTAAATATATTTTAGATTTAATGTGTTTAATAGCCAAAAGTTCGTCGGCAGCAAACGGGGAACAGACAGTAGTGAGGAATTCTCTATATTATATCGGGCTATGACATCAGGGCTCCAGGAATTAGTAATTGAGTATTTTCACTCCATCATTTCTGAACAGACAGCAATTATTGAATAGTTTGCTTCGAAATGAAAACGTGTCTCCTGGGAGACAATTCTAATGAAATACCAAGATGTGTTTTCATTGAAAATAAGAAAAACATAGTATATTTGTGGTCTGTTTATTGTTTTCTGCAGCATGGGTACTCGCTACTTCTGATTCTAATTGGGTTTTTGGCAATTTTAATTGGGTAGTTAAGCAAATACGCAGCTTATCTGGAGCTCTGGACATACTATCACACGCGGCTCAGAAACGGTAGGAATTCTGAGGCAAACCTCGAATTTCCTACAAAATTCCTAGCCTCACTGTGTCGGATGTCAAAGCCTGGAATACAGTATATATTGTTGAACGTGTTGAACTTACAGACCACCTGTTCCTCTATAAGCTGTAGTCGGGTGTCAATCTCGGTCTGTGTCCGTACGATGTGCTGGAGCAGATTCTTCTCGTACGACTCTATAGGGTCCTCCACGGCACTCTCTGTACTGTCCGAGTTGGTCGCATCCTCATCCAGCGTGAAGTGGACGTGGGGCTGAAATGTATTCAGGCATCAATTATAGCATTTTCCATTATACAGCGAAGGAATATGTCTCTGTAGTGCCCTCACTCTCTACAGTCTATGCTGGTGGGGCTGAAATCTATTTGGGGGTCAATTATAGCAGTATCCACGATACCTTGACTGTGGAAATACTTCTCTTATAGGACCAGCGTAATGTGTACATGAGGCTGAAATGCACTCGGGTGTCGGTTATGCAAAGCCCAGATAGGCTTGGTCTCTAAAGAGTATTGTACTCTTCAAATTGAATGTGTATGTTAATTTTGCAAATGCATTACTGAATTTTATTACAAGTATTTGATATTCTTTTGTTATACACAACACAAGAGTTTGTTAGCTGTACAGATGAATCGGAAGCGGTGTCATGCCTGCCGAGGCATTTGACCATAACATGATCATGGGCATGTGCTAAAGTAAGCATCACAAAAACCATCAGAGAGGTGCATGCTTAAAACATCAAAACGGTCAAGGTTGAAGAAACTTTTTGACATAAAACAAGAATTCCGCCACAGAAGCGATGTCGAGCCTGCCGAGGCATTTGAGCGTAACATGATCATGGGCATGTGCTAAAGTAAGCATCACAAAAACCATCAGAGAAGTGCATGCTTAAAACACACAAAAATGTAAAGGTTGAAGACACTTTTTGACATAAAAAAATGGCTAAGTGTTTCCACAACCATGTGAAGGTCATATAGGTCAAGGTCATGTTAATGGACAACAACGACGGAAAAAGCGCCTACTGTAGTCGCGCTTTCTGCCAAAGCAGGCGCGACAAAAATCTTACTTGATAAATAGACTACCATGCTTTTGATATCAAATATATTCCAAGGCTTGGCTTGGAAACAATAGGAATTCCAAGGCAAACCTTGAAATTCCTACATGTTTCCTATTAAACCTTGCCTGATATACTTGATATGAAAGACACTAGCCTGGTATTCTGTATTTGTGACTGGAGAAATAGGGCTTATGGGTTTTGCGATCAGTGTGGATCCAGATCAGCCTGTGCAGATGCACAGGCTGATCAGGATCTGCACTGTTCGCCATTCCATCAATGAAACACCTGTTATGCTTCTATCAAGATTGTTATCAGACACCAGGAGTGTGCTATCTGATCAGGAGCTACACTGTTCACAAATCACGTTTCTTGGTCACAGCCACATTTCGTATAGTCATATACCTGTAACGGCAGAGTGGGAAGTTCCACGTTTGTAGCACCACCATCCTTGACCACTGTCTGGCTGACCTCGGTCCCGTGAGCACCAATCAACACCTCCCCGCCCATAACAGGGGGAGCTATGCCCTCGTCTGGCTCGTTACCCGTCTCACCTAGCTCTTCCTTGCCACCCGTTCTAGTTTCTATACTGCTTGGACCACTCACTGGACAATCTCTTTGATCACTTATAGTCGTTTCACTTGCTTGGCTAACATTGTGATCAGTTATAGTCGTTTCACTTGTTTGGCTAACACTTTCTCCATTCTTATTATTTTCAGTTACTGGTGTTATGTGTGAATCAACGCCTGAATGCTCAGTACTTATATCCAATTCATTTGTAGACATCAGTCTTTCACTCGACTGTTCACTACTGTGAGAACAAGTTGAATGTAACGTTTCCTTTGATCGGTCCAGATTGTCTGTCGATTGTTCGTGTGTATATGAATGGCTGCCACTGTCTTCCATTGGCAGTGATGAATCAATGGGGTCGTCAAATGTTTCCACAAAGTCCCAGTCTAGACGCCACATCTTTAGCTGAGATTCGTCTTTGGTCCTGCAAGAATAGGACGTGATATTCAATAGAGAATACATGTAGCCTATTTCACCAAATTTGCTATTAAAGCATACTTATCTAGCTAATTACACTTTGAGGGAGAAATTTTCAATTTAAGGATATGTTTATTATTTATTATTATACTGAATTTATTACATTATCACAGCCATTTTGGCTGTTAAAATGGCTGTGATAATGTAATACATTCAGTAAAATAATTCTGCATACTTTTAATCATCAAATATATGCAGTCGTTAGTTCTATATGAAATAATGCATTTCGGCAAAAATAAATGATTACTCCCTCAAAGTATACTTAGCGAGACAAGTATGTTTAATAGCAATTTTGATGAAATCAGCTACTGGAATAATAGGACGTGATATCCAATAGTGAATACCAGGCTAGTGTTGTTTGATACCAAGTTTATCAGTTGAATGGGCATAACGTCCCAAAAACACCAATGTTCATATAAGCACGGGACCTAGGTTTCAAGTCTCATCCGAAAGACCAGTGGGATGGAAACACATGTACATGTACTATGAAAGTATGTTTTGATGCCTAAGGCGAGGTTTGAACCCACAACCCCTGGATGGAAGTCAGGTGTTCTAACCGCTAGGCCACAACCCATTCCTGGCGAGCCGAGGAATTTCTACCATTTCCGAGCAGAGCATGATAATATATTTGATATCAAAAGATACTAACATGGTATCCTATTTAATAGGTATTCATCTTGAAACATCCAGCAAAAATATCCGGTACATATTCTGAAGAAGGTGGTATTTTCTGCCAGATCTGTCGGATCTTAAGGAAAACAGTTATTCCTTAGTATACTGAGCAAAACTAGAAACGTCCCTCCATGTTTAAGGAAAGATTCATCAAAAACCAAAAGGGTTACTTTTAAAAATCAAAATGGAAAAACAAGTTCATTCATTTCTGTATCAAAGCCAATAAATTGCATTTGGATATCTTGTTAAATATTCGAGAGATAACCGGCCAAGGGCGGTAGGGGTCAAAATCAAAAATCACAAAAACTCAGAAATGTGTTACTTAATGTTTAGAGATGGAATTTCAATAAGTAATGTGGCAAATTCAGTAAATCTCGTTAGTACCGAGTGTGGCCACCATTTGCATGAATGCATGCAATGATCCTACGCCGCATCGACGTGACGTAACGCAATACCAGTGCGTTGGGCAAATTCCTCCATTCCGTTGTAACGCCCGTGTAAGATCGCGAACATTGTCAATCTGATGGTTAGCTCGTGCTTTGCGGCCCAGCTCATCCCATATGTGCTCAATGGGATTGAGATCCGGGGAGACCGCGGGCCATGGCATGACGTCGACGTTGTTTTGCTGTAAGTATTGAGTGGTGACCCTGGCTACGTGAGGGCGGGCATTGTCGTGCATCAATGTCACACCAGGACCTTGCTGACGGATAAATGGTAAGGCATGTGCATTTAGCACATCTGCAACATAACGTTGTGCATTGATGTTGCCCTGTACAACAACCAAATCTGTCTTCCGTTTCCCATGATCCCACCCCAGACCATTACGCTCCCTCCCCCAAACCTGTTCTTCTCAACAATGCAACTATCGGTGAATCTTTCATTTTTACGCCTGTATACCCGTAATTCTTCCGTCAGCATGACTAACTGTGAACCGAGATTCATCGGTGAACAAAAACTCGGTTCCAGTCAGCCCTTCTCCAGTTCAGATGACGTCGCGCCCATAACAGTCTGGCAGCACGGTGACGTTGGGTCATTATCTGACCAGTGTACGGGCGGCGTGCCCGGATTGGTTGGGCGTTACGACGTAACCGGTTGCGAATGGTCTGCCCTGAGACACTGTATCGCCTAGCAGTGACTGTGGCTGCCAATCGACGTTGAGTAAGTGCGTCAACGTAATGTAACGATCGGCTCTAGCCGTCGTTACACGAGGCCTACCAGGTCGCTGCCGGTCGTGAAGAACAGCCCCAGTCTGCTGGTACCGGGCTGCAAGACGATCAATCGTCTTCCGACAGCAACCAAACCGAGGTGCGACCGCCCTGGCGGCCATCCCACCCGCAAGCATCCCAATTGCCTGATTTCGCTCGTTTTCGGAAAGCCGTGGCATATCGAAAACAGTGAAAAATTAAAAAAGTTTTTTAATTTTCCGAATAGCCCCTATCGCATGAATGGTACGACATGAACTGAATCACCTTATCGATGACAAGTATAGCGTGCACGTGCAAAAAGTGGAAATCAACGTTCCGGTCACTGGCCGCTATGTAAACCGTGTGTATCGGCTAAACTACACGATCGTATTCTGAACATCGCCACGGTTTAAAATACATGTACTTTGAACATGTGGTACATACATAGACAGAGCTACACCGGCTATAAAACAGGGACGTTTCTAGTTTTGTTGAGTATACTATAAACACATTATTTACTTTTTTATATTTATTTTCTTTCTTGGTCACAAACATACATGTTACATAATAGGAAATATATGTCACTGGAGTGTACATGACAGCAGGGTACAAGTCCACTTTACTTCAATTATTTTACCGCACACTGATTTTTTTCTGGCGAGTTAGGTTCAGAAATACGATACAAACCTACAATTGAATTATTCTTTTTAGTAATCTGTTCCATTACTTTCTGTGAATATCCAGAGCCTTAAATGATGAAAGAGAACGATTTGAAGTTAAAAATGCCTACGATTATAAAACTTCTTAATATTTGTACTAATAATCAGGCACCAATCATCTTCCCGATTCCGAGCATGATAACGGAGCATATTGCCAGAAAGTTTTACATTTCCAGACCCAGGTTACCATTGTCACACATACCTGAGAATTTTGAGCTGCTGTCTAAGACTATGTAGAACGGAGTTGAGTTGATGGATGTCGGCTACAGCAGTGTTTGTGGCCTTAATCGCAGCCTTCATTTCCTCGCCGGCACCCACCGATGGCAGATAGTTGAATGAGCCGAGCTCCCCACTCTTGAACCACTCCTGTTCATGGATGTAGTGCTGGCTCTCTCGTACACCTGACCAGGGGCAGTAAAGTAGCATGTAAATAGAAAAATTAAACTTGAAAATAAATTTTGAAAACCGATAGATATTGACAATACAAGTAAAATGCAGAAAACCCCATCCAAAAATCATAGTCCGATCAAGTTTTCATACCTTTCATACAATGAAAAACATGTCATATTTGTCAATCTTGTAGCTAAAACATTACCTGATAAATAGAATACCATGCTAGTGTCTTTTGATATCAAGTTAATCAGGCTAGGCTCGGAAACGGTAGGAATTCCTCGGCTTGCCGAGGAATTCCTACATGTTTCCTAGCCTTGCCTGATAAACTTGATATCAAAGAACAATAAGCTGATATTCTCTATGTAATGCTGCATTACTCCTATACCATACATGGCTACATAAGCTTACCTGGTGGGTTTTCACAGATGAAACAGACATATGTCTTTGGTAACGTCCTGTCTGTGATGCCAAAACAAGCCGCGTGTTGCCAGCACATGCACACTTCACACTGGAATAGATTGGCTAAGTTAGCTGAGTATGTATCATGGGATTTGTACTCAAAATCAAGAAGTTTAATTTGCAGAGACCGAGTGTAACCCAGCCTTGACCTATCAAACTTCCTAATTTGCAGCATCAAAGTTCAGTTCATGCTCAGTAGCCGATTTCATCAAAATTGCAAAGTATACTTATCTAGCAAAGTATTTAAGGGAGTAATCATTTATTTTTCTCAAAATGCATTATTTCATATAGAACAAACCACAGCATATATTTGATGGTTAAACTTATGCAGAATTATTATACTGAATTTATTACATTATCACAGCCAAAATGGCTGTGATAATGTAATAAATTCAGTATAATAACAAGAAACGAGGCAAAGCCATGAAGGCCAGGTTTTTTCCAAGCATGGACACTTGGATAACATAATTATACCCACTTTTTGTAGACTAGATGGCCGTGGCCTGCATGTCGCGCCTTGGGGCGAGGCATGGACACTAAATAAATAGATATAGTAGATGGAAAAACTTTAACGAAAAAACTTTAACCGGACACACGGACGGACAGACGTATGCCAAAATGCCGAGGATATCGCGCTTTCCGCAAGCGGGTGCGACAATGATGATAAAACACCCATGAGAAGTATCAAGGTAATGGGTGAAGCAGTTGCAGAGATATAGTACACGAAAAACTTTAACAAATTAAACAAATTCAAAGTAATTTGACCTTGACATTGCGCACAGGGGCCGCACGGTTGGGGTGAAAATATGGACGATGATAAAAAAACCCATGTGAAGTTTTCAAGGTAATGGGCGAAGCAGTTGCAGATGATAGTATAACAAAAAAGTTTTAACCAAAAAATTTAACCAGACGTACGATAAAAAAGTTAACGTTGAAAATGGCTAAGTCAATTACGTAGAAATAATAGGTGAAGGTAAAAAAAATGGTCACATGTTGGATAGTTGTATGTGGTAGGCACCCCTTGGTTATGAAGCTGTGAAAGTTTGGTGGTCCTAGGTGGTGCAGTACCAAAGAAATGGACTTAAACACGAAAACTTAACATTGTAAACGCGAAAAGTTAACATTGAAAATGGCTAAGTCGACTGCGCAGAAAAAATGGGTCAAGTTAAAAAAACGTAACATGTTGGATAGTGATATGTGGTGGGCACCCCTTCATTAAGAAGCCGTGAAAGTTTGGTGGTCCTAGGTGGTACAGTACCAAAGAAATGGACTTAAACACGAAAACTTAACATTGAAAACGCGAAAACTTAACATTGAAAATGGCTAAGTCGATTGCGCGGAAAAAATGGGTCAAATTAAAAAAAAGTAACATGTTGGATAGTGATATGTGGTGGGCACCCCTTGATTATGAAGCTGTGAAAGTTTGGTGGTTCTAGGTGGTACAGTACCAAAGAAATGGACTTAAACACGAAAACTTAACATTGAAAACGCGAAAACATTGAAAATGGCTAAGTCGATTGCGCGGAAAAAATGGGTCAAGTTAAAAAAAAAGTAACATGTTGGATAGTGATATGTGGTGGGCACCCCTTGATTATGAAGCTGTGAAAGTTTGGTGGTCCTAGGTGGTACAGTAACAAAGAAATGGACTCAAACACGAAAACTTAACATTGATTGTGGACGCCGCCGCCCGCGCCCGCCCGCCGCCGCCGCCGCCGCCCGCGCCGGCGTTTCGCCAATCCAATAGCCTGGATTTTTTTTCAAAAAACCTGGCTAAAAATTAATAAACATATCCTTAATTTGAAAATTTCTCCCTCAAAGTACACTTTGCTAGATATATTATACTTTGCAATGTTGGTGAAATAGGCTACAGAAGTTTGGCTGGTCGGGGCTGATGTACGTCCAACATTGTTGATGCCTACCAGAGCCCCAGATAAGCTGCGTATTTGCGTAATAAATACCCAATTAAAATTGCCAAAAACCCAATTGAAATCAGTAGTAGTGAGTGTCAAAAAGCAATGAAAAATTTGTGGTATCTTTATCATGCTACAGAAAACAATAAACAGACCACAAATATAGCATATTTTTTCATTTTTCCATGAAAAAACATCTTGGTATTTCATTAGAATTGTCTCCATGGAGACAATTCTAATGAAATACCAAGATGTGTTTTCATTTAGAAGCAAACCATTCAATAAGTGCGGTCTGCTGATGTGTAAACAGTAGTGTGATTCTATTTGACACAATTAAAATATTGAAATACCCAATTGCTTCAGAAATGATGGAGTGACAATACTCAATTACTAATTCCTTATCAGTAGCCTATTTCACCAACATTGCAAAGTATACTTATCTAGCAAAGTATACTTTGAGGGAGAAATTTTAATTTTTTTTATAAAATTATTAATTTTTATTATACTGAATTTATTAAATTATCACAGCCATTGCAGTATAATAATTCTGCATACTGTTAATTAGTCGTTAGTTCTATCTGAAAAAATGCATTTCGGGGAAAAATAAATGATTTCTCCCTCAAAGTATACTTTGCTAGAAAAGTATACTTTGCAATGTTGGTGAAATCGGCTAATGTCAAGGTCATTACCAAGGTCAGGAATGATCGAGACAAATTGTCTCCCCTATTATCATATGAACCAAGTATACTTCAATTGTTATGACGTTATGGCCAATATAGCTTGATCTGACGAACGAAAAGTGGTAACAATGCAGTTGAAGTGTAAGGGATAGGCTAGAGTAGATAAGTACACGTAGTCACTTAATCACTTATAATGTACACTATATTACATGGGGAACACACAGGAATACATGATACATTGATATGCGAACATCACTGTACTGTGCATGATACTATTCAATTACTACAAGGTTGTAAGCCAATCGACTGTTATACTTTAACGCAACTTAAAAGCTATAGACGAATAAACTGGGTATGTGGTATCTCAATGGTCCCGTAGTGGACAATAGTATGAATGCACAAGTACTTTGATGATCGCTAATCAAAGTGAAATAACATACAAGTATAACATGGCAGAACGAACATTGGAGGACAAATGACAATCATCTGAACTACCCCAGTGCTGGCGTATCTCAATAGATAGTGGTAATAACTGAGTATCAAGGTCCCAAGGTCTACCTCACCCGCAGTATGAGGTCTAGTCAACAATATGGCTATAATCCAACTTCAAGTGGATTAATCCATAAACAATATATGTAGTCTTACTACAATCCTTTAGCCATGATACGCCATGATAGGAGTATTACCATACACTATCAAAGTATACATATGTATTGCCTATGCAATATATTTCCAAAGTATGAATGTCAAAGTCAAAGCCGGATGTGGTTACATCACATGATAGTCAATAACGATAATGTTCCGGAAGCTGGTACCGGAAGTAAAGTTCCAAAGGTAGTATTATTTCCGGAAATGGTGGACCAGATGTAAAGTTCCTATGGTATCACTCGACTGTAGCAACCCGGATGTGGTAGACCGGATGTAAAATATCCATGGTGAATCAATGGGTTGTAATACCGGAAGTGGTAGACCGGATGTAAAGTTCCGATATAATACAAAATGGCGATTATCACGTTGGCTAAGACGCCGGGAAAAGTTTCACTTAGGTGACATTCAACTCGGTGGTAGTATAATGATATGATATGTGTGTATGGCGTTTCACTTCACTAATCTATGGCTGTGACTGTCTGCTGAACGCGATGTAGCTATCACACACTGCTCTATACAGGCCTGTACCCGGAGCTGCTACACACACTGCGCCAGACAGACGTACAGACACTCGGACGACCCGATACTCTGCACTGACTGGGGTCTGCCCTCAACGAGTGGACCAAAACGTCCAATGTGGCTCGCTGGAGCGTTCTCAAGAGGCTACAAAAATGAAATGAGTCTCCAATTACTGGACGAATACGCACAGACAGACAGACAGGATGCACAACGGACTAAAACGGGAATAGAACAACGGCAAATCACAGCTGAAATAAAATGTTGTAGGTACATACCAAAATCCTCCGTGTCACTGGTGAATACAGTACTAGTCTTCTGTTACCAGAAAATATGTGTCCCACCAACACATAGCGAGACATCACTTATATACGCACCAGTGAAACCATGCACGGAATAATGAATATGCCTACCCCTCGTTCGACATCTCACATAACTATTACAAAACCATGGCTTTTGCCATTTCACCCGTGGGTTATATTTGGCATAAATATATGTTCCCACGCCATAAATTCAACCAAACTAGTGTACAGCCCTCGCGGAATAAATACCATCCAACATGGTATATCCCACACTACCCTAAATCTGCACACTATATACCCAGATCTCATAATCCGAAATCTACTTGACTGGTCTCGACAATGCGAAGGTCGCTTTTTGGCCCCGCCAAACCCCTCCATATCGGTCCTACGGCTATACATACTAAACTCAAATATCGTGGTCATTTACGGAAATATCACGACACAAAGCATCACCAGTATGGGATCTGATATATCCGTGTTGGCCAGTACCAGGCTATGCTGAAACACTAACCCGTAGCATACATAACAGGGCAGACCATGGTATGGTCTGCGCTATATACTGGCTTCACCTACAGAAGGTCCCTTATCTGGTGAACAACTGACACACGGACAAACTCGGCTGGCACGGATAGTGGACATCCGTAATACTAAAAGGGGTCTTTTCCCTAGCGAAACCAGCACACGCAGTCAACGAGTTCTCTACCACACACATGCATAGTCTGTGGCAAATATGGCGTGACATCAGTGAAACATTGCTCATAAAATGGACGTATATTCAAATCCACAAAAAGGACACGCATAAACGTATTTCCAGCAATACAACATAAGCCCCGTTATTACACGCACATTGTACATGGGAAATGTACATGCTAAATCACAGGTATGTAAAAATCACAGGTGTGTGAAATCACAGGTATGTGGAATCACAGGTATGTGAAATCAATAATACGCACAACAATACAAAACAGTACCACACATCACAAATATACAATTATACGGAATCCAGAATGTATAAGAATGCACGTGTCACGCGACATATCTCCCCCCTAAACAAAAAGTGTTTACACTTTCGTGCATAATCGCGAGACACGTTGGCACAGCTGAATCTACCCCGATATCCTGCTCAGGTAGCCTGCCCCAGATTGTCGGCCCCTTTTATCGCAACAATACGCATTCTGGCTGACTGTTCCCCTGACCTTAAATGGGATATGGTACCCCCGAATTCTTAATGGGTCTTGCGTTGACAACTTTATCTCATGTTTCTCTATATGGGTGTGTCCTGGTGCGTCCCTCAGGACATGGGTGGGTGAATTCCCGTAAGATCTCTTTGACTTGGGTCTTTTGTTTCTTGCCTAAATCAGGCGACAGGTCGACATTGCTCTCCGTATCGGACTCTAATCCCCTGGGACATAACATGTTTTCTTCGGCACTACACCCACTTGGACTAGGATCCCCCTCTACTGTGTCTTCTATCACGGCCGCATTTATTACAGTGAGTATTCCCTTCCCCGGGTGCTCAGGCCTAGTCTCGTACCTCTTTAACATGTTTGCATGAAAGGTTTTCAACTTCCCTCCCATGTCAACCCTATAGTCCCACTCATTAACTACCTCTGTTATGGGGTATGGTCCCTTCCACCTAAGAAGCAATTTGTTGTTGTCTGTCGGTAGTAGTACAAGTACCATAATCTGCCACTGCATACTGCCTACTACGGTCTTACGGTTGTAGTACTTTGCATACTTTTTGGATGCACTCTTCAAGTTCTCATGCGCGATTTCGCACGTTTTCTCGAGCCGTTCGAGCAAGTCGAGGACGTACTGATACGTCGTTTTGACGTTGTCCTCTATGTCCTTCTCGGACCACAGATTCTCTTAGTAATGCTCATCGGACCCGAACGGTTCTTCCGTACAATAGTTCAAACGGTGAGAAAGCCAAACTTTCTTGAGGGACTTCGCGATACGCGAATAAGAGCGCGTTAATGTATTTGTCCCAATCTTTGGGACGTTCGCTTGCCATTCTACGAAGCATTTGCTTTAACGTACCATTGAAACCGTTCCACGAGACCGTTACACTGTGGGTGGTACGGTGTCGTGGTTAATTGTCTCAGCGATAACAATCTACTAACTTCCTCCATGACTGCCGACGTAAATTGACTACCCCGATCGGTGAGCATCTCCTCGGGGATACCCAGTCTACTGAACATATCCACGAGAGCTTCCGCGACTCGTTCGGCCTCGATGCCTGGTAGTGGTACCGCTTCTGGGTACCTAGTTGCATAATCAACTAACGTTAGTATGTAACGATTCTTTCGATCGGTAGATGGAAAAATTGGCCCTACAATGTCAACTGTGACTCGTTTGAACGGAGTGTCTATCAACGGCATAGTTCCTAACGGAACCTTGGTGATGTGTCCCTTTGACACGGTCTTTTGACATATGTCACAAGACCTACAAAACCGTGTAATGTCACTGCCCACGCCTGGCCAATAAAATTCTGATAACAGTCGATCTGTTGTCTTCTTAACCCCTAAATGGCCCGCCATGATTGATTCATGTGCCACTTTCATCACGGTAGTCCTAAGTGTTTTTGGGACTACCAGCTGATGGTACATCCTACCTGACCCTATCGATTCGAAATTACGATACAACAAGTCTTTCCGGTATGCGAATTTCGATTTGTTTCCGTTCTTACTTGACCGTACCGTTCCGTCTTTTGCATTATTTCGAACTGACGTCAATGCGACGTCATGTGCCTGCGCCTCTTTGAATTCATCGCGTGATACGTTCGCGATTGCGGTAGGGACTTTAAGGGTCTTATATGATTCGTCTCGGGCTGTCGTTTGTGACCTAGTTTCAACTGCGCACGATTTTGCGCCTCTAAAATCGGATATCACTGGTAATTCTGACCCGTCTACATTACCTATGGTAACATCATACATTGTATCTGTCATGCAAAGGGCTTCTACCCGACCTTTGAAAAAAGGTGTATCTAGATCTACCCGGGCGGTAGGAATTCTACTCATTTTGCTCCTGTTTACCAGCATGCATGTTGAAACCTTGCTTAAAAACTGATCTGGTTGTACTAAGCTTTCCCTGACGACCACCCCGGTACACCCAGTATCTCGCATTACTGTGACCTTTTTCCCATTTAATGTGCCCTCTGCTACGGTAGCCTATCCATACCAAATGTACATCCGTTAATTAACTCTGGCTGTATCTCGCTACCTGAACATACAATAGTGGTGTCGGTATCAACCATACAGAAATTTCCTTGGTTTTCCCCAGGTTGTTCCGTGTTTTGCCATCTACTCTACCTCTGCCTCTAGTGTGGCCTTCCGCTTCTACCTCTATTTCTACCTCTGTACCGACCTCTCTGTTCTTTATCTGCAAAACTTACATGTTTCTCTTCCTCGACTGCTGCTGCTTTGTAAGCTGAGGACCGGTCACGCTTAGGACAATCGTAGGACATGTGACCTTCTTTGCCACAATGGTAACATGTCCCGCGAATGCCTATCATAGCCGTTCCTGCTGGTACTTCTGTCATAACTGCCTCTACTCGGGCTTCTATCATAACTACCCCTACTTGGACTTCTATTGTGGTCTCTATTCTGATATCTGTCCCTATCTCGACTCCTATCTCTGGATCGATTATCCGCACTACATACCTCGCGCCTCTGGTTATCTACTGACCTGTACTCATTTCTGTTGCTAGTACTGTTCCTCTGAACTACATATTTGCTACCTCCTCTAGCTTCTGCAAAGTAATCTGCCTGAACCGCCATCTGATCTATCGAGTCAAATGTTTTCTCTTTGAGAAATAAGTAGAGCTCACGACTGCATATACTTAACATCTGATGTCTGATCATGTAGTCTAGTACACCTTCATATGTTCTATTCACCTTACCTAACTCAAACCATCCATCTAAATAGTTCTTTGACCGACTGACATATTGCACAAATGATTCACTGTGATCAGGTTTGGTGTTTTTGAACATGCGTCTGAACCCATCTTCCGTTAGATCAAAACATTTCAACAATGCGGATTTCAACTTATCATAGTCAAGAGCATCATCAATAGGTAGTCTAGAATATACATCTAATGCCTTGCCCTTCAATAAAGCACTCAAGTGTAGTGACCACTTATCTCTCCCCCACCTTTGAATTGCTGCGTACCGCTCAAATCTAGCTAAGTAGCTATCCATGTTGTCATTATTCTGATCAAAATGTGGCAGCTTCGGACCGAATGCTCTGCCATAATCCCTATCATGTCTATCTTCATCTACTACTCCACCCCTTTCTACTTTTGCCATTTCTACCTGGTGCTTAGTGTCTAGTTCTCGCAATTTGAATTCTAGAGCTAACTGTGCTTCATTGGCATCTAATCTATCTTTCCCCATCTGTCGCTCAACCTCTTAGCTAACTGCTCAGCATCAATAACCTATCCTTCTCAGCCTGTCGCTCAACCTCCTTAGCTAACTGCTCAGCATCTAACCTATCTTTCTCCATCTGTCGCTCAACCTCTTTAGCCAACCGCTCAGCATCTAACCTATCTTTCTCAGCCTGCCTAGCCTCTAGTCTTTCCTGTCTTTCTCTCTCCTGCTCTTCCTTTACAAAGGCCCTTAACTCTGAATCTGCTAGCCCTTAAGCTTTTGCCTATGTCCATTAGCTCCTTAATGGACGACATTCTCACTCTCAACTCAACTCCGGATTATCGATTTACATGCTTTACCCGACGGTACACAAGGTCTCTAGCACTCAAATCACTTGGTGATTTGTGCGAGTCTCTTGCTTCACGTCTATAAGGTTAAGGTAAATCAATCCGGTCTCTACTTCTAACGACGGTATAAGTTTCTCAATTCGGGTAAGTCAATCCGGTATATGTATGGTCTAATGTAATGGTATATTTACAATTCCCCCTCTATGGTACTGGACACAAAAAAAAATGGGGACTGGTTATAGACACCTGGCAGGATATAGTATTGTTCATACACAATATAATAGTGATAGTAAACTCGCCTCAGATGTAGAAGTGTCTAGTGATAACCTAGAACACCCGCTGTGCCATCATCACAGGGAGGTACTGTTCAACAAAATCCAAAGTTACAATGACCCTTACATCGACTATCTCACAAAATCGTCTCAACTCTACACTTCTGTACCTAGGTAGTCAAATCATGTATGTGGTGATGTATTAGTGCCTAAATGTTGGAGGGCATCTTACATTAACTCCCTGGGCAAACAAATACACGATTGAATTTTGACGACGCTAGGGGTACAGCTATTATAGCCTCCTTACTTCAACTGCTTTGAAGATACTGATTATAAAAGAGGAAACAAACACCAATTCTGACACCATTGTCAAGGTCATTACCAAGGTCAGGAATGATCGAGACAAATTGTCTCCCCTATTATCATATGAACCAAGTATACTTCAATTGTTATGACGTTATGGCCAATATAGCTTGATCTGACGAACGAAAAGTGGTAACAATGCAGTTGAAGTGTAAGGGATAGGCTAGAGTAGATAAGTACACGTAGTCACTTAATCACTTATAATGTACACTATATTACATGGGGAACACACAGGAATACATGATACATTGATATGCGAACATCACTGTACTGTGCATGATACTATTCAATTACTACAAGGTTGTAAGCCAATCGACTGTTATACTTTAACGCAACTTAAAAGCTATAGACGAATAAACTGGTATGTGGTATCTCAATGGTCCCGTAGTGGACAATAGTATGAATGCACAAGTACTTTGATGATCGCTAATCAAAGTGAAATAACATACAAGTATAACATGGCAGAACGAACATTGGAGGACAAATGACAATCATCTGAACTACCCCAGTGCTGGCGTATCTCAATAGATAGTGGTAAAATAACTGAGTATCAAGGTCCCAAGGTCTACCTCACCCGCAGTATGAGGTCTAGTCAACAATATGGCTATAATCCAACTTCAAGTGGATTAATCCATAAACAATATATGTAGTCTTACTACAATCCTTTAGCCATGATACGCCATGATAGGAGTATTACCATACACTATCAAAGTATACATATGTATTGCCTATGCAGTATATTTCCAAAGTATGAATGTCAAAGTCAAAGCCGGATGTGGTTACATCACATGATAGTCAATAACGATAATGTTCCGGAAGCTGGTACCGGAAGTAAAGTTCCAAAGGTAGTATTATTTCCGGAAATGGTGGACCAGATGTAAAGTTCCTATGGTATCACTCGACTGTAGCAACCCGGATGTGGTAGACCGGATGTAAAATATCCATGGTGAATCAATGGGTTGTAATACCGGAAGTGGTAGACCAGATGTAAAGTTCCGATATAATACAAAATGGCGATTATCACGTTGGCTAAGACGCCGGGAAAAGTTTCACTTAGGTGACATTCAACTCGGTGGTAGTATAATGATATGATATGTGTGTATGGCGTTTCACTTCACTAATCTATGGCTGTGACTGTCTGCTGAACGCGATGTAGCTATCACACACTGCTCTATACAGGCCTGTACCCGGAGCTGCTACACACACTGCGCCAGACAGATACGGACACTCGGACGACCCGATACTCTGCACTGACTGGGGTCTGCCCTCACGAGTGGACCAAAACGTCCAATGTGGCTCGCTGGAGCGTTCTCAAGAGGCTACAAAAATTGAAATGAGTCTCCAATTACTGGACGAATACGCACAGACAGACAGACAGGATGCACAACGGACTAAAACGGGAATAGAACAACGGCAAATCACAGCTGAAATAAAATGTTGTAGGTACATACCAAAATCCTCTGTGTCACTGGTGAATACAGTACTAGCTTCTGTTACCAGAAAATATGTGTCCCACCAACACATAGCGAGACATCGCTTATATACGCACCAGTGAAACCATGCACGGAATAATGAATATGCCTACCCCTCGTTCGACATCTCACATAACTATTACAAAACCTGGCTTTTGCATTTCACACCCGTGGGTTATATTTGGCATAAATATGTTCCCACGTCATAAATTCAACCAAACTAGTGTACAGCCCTCGCGGAATAAATACCATCCAACATGGTATATCCCACACTACCCTAAATCTGCACACTATATACCCAGATCTCATAATCCGAAATCTACTCGACTGGTCTCGACAATGCGAAGGTCGCTTTTTGGCCCCGCCAAACCCCTCCATATCGGTCCTACGGCTATACATACTAAACTCAAATATCGTGGTCATTTACGAAATATCACGACACAAAGCATCACCAGTATGGGATCTGATATATCCGTGTTGGCCAGTACCAGGCTATGCTGAAACACTAACCCGTAGCATACATAACAGGGCAGACCATGGTATGGTCTGCGCTATATACTGGCTTCACCTACAGAAGGTCCCTTATCTGGTGAACAACTGACACGCGGACAAACTCGGCTGGCACGGATAGTGGACATCCGTAATACTAAAAGGTCTTTTCCCTAGCGAAACCAGCACACGCAGTCAACGAGTTCTCTACTACACACATGCATAGTCTGTGGCAAATATGGCGTGACATCAGTAAAACATTGCTCATAAAATGGACGTATATTCAAATCCACAAAAAGGACACGCATAAACGTATTTCCACCAATACAACATAAGCCCCGTTATTACACGCACATTGTACATGGGAAATGTACATGCTAAATCACAGGTATGTAAAAATCACAGGTGTGTGAAATCACAGGTATGTGGAATCACAGGTATGTGAAATCAATAATACGCACAACAATACAAAACAGTACCACACATCACAAATATACAATTATACGGAATCCAGAATGTACAAGAATGCACGTGTCACGCGACAGCTAATGATGGAGTGACAATACTCAATTACTAATTCCTTATCTGGAGCCCTGGCCTACAACAACGACGCCTATGCAGGAATTGTGACCACTATCTTTTATTTGATTGATTGGTGTTTAACGGCCAATCAACAACAGCTACGGTCATTTAAGGCTGGCATGATCACTATGTCTTGCTTTACTGACTTCAGACAAAAATCAAATTCAGCAAAGGTTAATAAACTTGATCCTCTTATACTGCTTGTACATGTATACCTAAAATTGATGTCAATTATAATTTAATAAAACATGTTTAAACCAAATAAATGTGTGGCTGTGACTGGAGAAATGGGGATTGTGGATTTTGCGACCAGTGTATATCCAGTTCAGACTGTGCATCCATTCCATCAATGAAACACACATCATGCTTCTAAGAAACAAGAGGGCCATGATGGCCCTAATTCTCTCACCTGACTCCATGAACACCAGAGGAGAATGTGAAATTGAGTTCATGTGTTTTAAAAAAATTGTACTATTTTTAGATGGCGGTCATCTTGGATTAAGCGATGACTCATTTTACCAAATTTGAAAATGCTTCACCCAAGGATCTTAACTTCCTATGAAGTTTGTCCAGCATCGGCCATGTGGTTCCTGAGAAAAAGACGTTAAAAATCTTGAATAAATGGACTTTTTGGTGGCCATCATGGATGACATAATCATCCGATTCCGACATATATTGCACTAGAGCTATCGTCACATCGATACCTTCAATTTGATATATGACATGAGCATATTCAGTCAAAAATAAAATTTGACCCCAATTTCACACCACGGCCCACACCCATTTTTGACCCCAGGGTCACCATTTTCACAACTTTTGAAAGAGCATTGTAAATCGATCATTCCTACCAAGTTTCGTAAAAATCCGGCCAGCAGTTCATGAGAAGATTCTTTAAGAATATATGCTATTTTTAGAAGGCGGCCATCTTGGATTAGCGATGACCTCCATTTTAACAAATCTGAAAAGGCTTGACCCATGGACCATAACTTTTAAGTTTGGCTACCATGGGCCAAGCGGTTCATGTGAAGAAGAATTTTGAAATCTCTAATAAAAGAACGACCTTTTGACATTTTGGCGGCCATCTTGGATGACATAACCATCCGATTTCGACAAAAAATGCACCAGAGTGATTGCCTCATTGATACCTTCAATTTGGTATATGACAAATAAAATTTGACCCCAATTTGACCCCACGGGCCATGCCCATTTTTGACCCCGGGGTCACCATTTTAACAACTTTGAAAGAGCATTGTACATTGATCATTCCTACCAAGTTTTGTCGAAATCCGATTAGCGTTTCTTGAAAAGAAGATTTTTGAAGAATTTGTGCTATTTTTAGACGGCGGCCATCTTGGATTACGTAATGACATCATTTTAACAATTTTGTAATCCCCCTACCTAAGGACCATGACCATGAAGTTTGGTGACTATAGGCTCAATGGTTACCGAGGAGAAGACGTTTGAAAATGTTCACGGACGACGACGACGGACGACGGACACATTGCGGTAACAATAGCTCCGCTCAGGTGAGCTATTTGGTCAGGAGCTACACTGGTCACAAATCCCATAAGCCCCATTTCTCCTTCCCAGTCTTATATTTTCTATTTGTCCAGGTTTAAACCAGTCTGATATGCCATACCAATGGAAATGATTCTGAAGTGCTGGCAATCCATGTTTTTATTGAAAAAGAAGGCAAAATAAAAACAACAGCAGACAACAATTTTTGTTCCCAGCATTCTAAGGGTTAATAACTCTTTGCATGCTGGGAAACTTGTGGGCTATAAATAGTTAAAAAATACAGGACAAAAATCATCATATTTTCTTTTATTTCTCCTTGTAAATATCATGAATATGTCTTGGAATTTCATTAGAATTGAGTCCTCTTTCATAAGAATTGAGTCCTCAATTCTAATGAAATTCCAAGACATATTTGCAGAGACAAAATTAAAAATATACTCCTAATTTGTTTGGCGGATATGTTCACTGCTAGCATGCAAAGAGTTAAGTTATGTTTATGCCAAATAAAGGCGTGTCTCTGGTTTATACAGGTCCTACTCCCATAACCTGTATCATGAAAGGGAATGGGTTTTACATCCAGCTGGATGTAAAACCCATTCCGGTCCTACTCCCCTTACCTGTATCATTATACATTATTCCCTTTCATGATACAGGTTAGGGGAGTAGAACCTGTCTAAATCAAAGGTCATGTAGGGAAGGGACCTCAGTTTCAAGTCTCCTCCGAATGAATGGTGTTTAACGGTCCGTCAACACAGAACCAGAAGGATGTAAATACAAGTACAAGTACTATCAAAAGCAATTTTTATTCACAGAATGGAGATTGAACTCGGAACCTCTGCTCTGGTATTGAAGCCCAGAGTTCTAACCTGTACGCCAAAATCCATCCCTCACCTATATCACAAGTCCATTCTCCTCGTATAAGTCTCAGATACAGTTGACGAGTTCGTCAGGTTTCAGATAGTCGTCTGCCTCACCATCCGTTATACTCGATTCCTCTGTCATTTATTATTTTCGTCAAAAACATGTTTTGGCAGCACTTTATTTCCAATGGAAATGAATGTAAAGTGCTGTCAAACCTTGTTGATATTTGAGAAAGAAGGCAAAATATAAAACAACAGCAGATGACAGTTTTTGTATAGAGCGTTCTAATGAGTGAGTGAGTGAATAGGGTTTAACGTCCGCTTTTCTGACATAGAGGTACAAGCCTCAGGGAGTCTACACGCAGACGGGTCAACGGGGTCGAGTCCCGTATCCACCTGTCCGAGGGGGGTAAATCCCAACTTCAGAACTCAATATTTACAATCAAAATATATATTCAGTCTTGAAATTAGAACAACCTGATCTGGTGCCAGGTCCTCGCCACACCAGCATCATTTATCCCATCCCCTAAAAGATAGAGCGTTCTAAAGGTTAATAAACCAAATACTCATATTTCTTGTGTATCCGGCGTAGACCGGTCCTACTTAACATACCTGTATCATGAGTCCATTCTCCTCGTAAAAGTCACAGATACAGTTGACAAGTTCGTCAGGTTTCAGATAGTCGTCTGCCTCCCCGTCCGTTATACTCGACTCCTCCGTCATGATCGTGTCCTGGCTGCCCGTCCGCTCCGGTCGGGGCTCGAACTTCACTTCGGGTGTTATGTCTGCCTCCGTGGCCGAGTCGGGCTCTACCTTGATGCGCAATGTCACAGGGAGGAGGTCTGACGGTTTACTTGATGTTGGCTCGGTACGGTTCTCTTCACAACCTGTACACATGGAAAATCTGTCATATTTTCTGAATTGATGTGAAAATTCTGTTTTTTATGGAAAAACCAGAGTCGGCCATAGAATGTAATTATAAGGTCAAAATTATGTTAATACCGATGGAGTGAGTATGTCCAATTATTGAAGTTATGGCATGGTATGGACCACGGACATAAATATGGACGAGTGGATTTGTTGAGGCTTGCCCCACTTGTTATCACATAGGGGTCATAAAGAACATTACATGGTACTGCGGCCTTGGTCATCTAATAAATAGCATACAGCTTAGTGTCTGTTGATATCAAGTTTATTAGGCTGGGCTAGAAAACGTGTATGAATTCCTTGACAAGTCTCGGAATTCCTACACGTTTCCTAGCCTTGCATGATAAACTAAAGACCTTTCCCTGGTATTCGCTATATCAAGTTTATCAGACTCGGCCTGGAAATGGTAGGAATTCCTCAGCGAGCCTGTGAATTTCTACAAGTTTCCTAGCCTTGCCTGATAAACTTGATATCAAAGACCCCAGCCTGGTAATCTCTCCATCAAGTTTATTGGCTTGGCAACGGTAGTAATTCTTCGACAAGCCTCAGGATTCCTACACGTGTCCTAGCCTTGCCTGATAAATTTGATATCAAAGACCCCAGCCTGGTATTCTCTCCATCAAGTTTATTGGCTTGGCAACGGTAGGAATTCTTCGACAAGCCTCGGGATTTCTACACGTGTCCTGGCCTTGCCTGATAAACTTGATATCAAAGAACCTAGCCTATAGCCTATTTCAGAAAAATTGCAAAGTATATTTTTTATCTTGCTGAGTACACATTGAGGGAGAAATTTTCAATTTAAGGATAAATTTATTAATTTTAATTACACTGTAATAAATCAGTATAATAAAAATTAATAAATTTATCCTTAAATTGAAAATTTCTCCCTCAAAGTATACTTTGTCGGTCCAGTAGCCGATTTCACCAACATTACAAAGTATACTTTTCTGGCAAAGTATACTTTGAGGGAGAAATTTTAAAATTTATTATTAATTTTTATTATACTGAATTTATTACATTATCACAGCCATTACGGCTGTGATAATGTAATAAATTCAGTATAATAATTCTGCATACTAATTAATCATCAAATATATGCAGTCGTTAGTTCTATAT
>CM055265.1:159268868-159335814 GCA_029237695.1 Conchocele bisecta | reverse complement strand
GAAACATAAGATATTTAAAAACCTTTAACACAGATTTCGGACGGACGCACGGACGCACGGACGTACGGACACCCGGACGTCATTGTGATCACTATGTCTCGCTTTCCGCAAGCGGGCTCGACAATAAAAAACAATTCATCTTGTTGTTTCATGTTTTCCTGTTCGGTCTTGTTAACACTTTAACCCTTAGAATGCGGAACTGGAAATTATCTGCTGTTTTTCATGTGTCTTACTGAATAAAAACATGGATGGACAGCTCTTTAGAATCATTGGAATGGATTTTCAAGTGATGCCAATCTATGTTGATAACAAGAAACGAGGAAAAGCCACGAAGGCCGGGGTTTTACAGATAATACAATGGCACAAACATGACAAAATACTAATATTGTTTTCTGCATTGGATGATTTAATTTGCACATTGTGTTTGGGCAACTTCTTGAAGGAAAAAAAATAGACGCAAAAATTTAACCCTGTAGTTATGAAGCAGTCAAGTATGGTGGTTCCAGATTGTACAGAAACAGAGAAATACACTTAAACACGAAAATTTACCATTGTAAACAGGAAAACTTAACGTGGACGCGAAAAAAATAGGTGAAGGTCAAAAAAGGTCACATGATGGATAGTGGTATGTGGTGGGCAACCCTTGTTTATGAAGCTGTCAAAGTTTGGTGGTCCTAGGTTGTACAGTAACAGAGAAATGGACATTTAACAGAAAACTTAACATTGATTGTGTACGCCACCCGAAGCCGCCCAGCTTTCGCCAATCCAATAGCCGGGATTTTTAAAAAAAAAACCTGGCTACAAATGGAAATAACAGACAAACAAATTTAGTTCAGCATTATACGGGTTAACCCTTTTACCCCTTAGTAACTGGAATGGATTTTGATACTGGTCCATTTATGAAAAGGGGGTGTTTTTTGTTCTCAAAAATATGGAAATTACGTTAAAAAAGTGTGGATCCTGATGTGACGGCTCGTTACGAGCCGGCTCATCTGGATCTGCACTGTTTGCATAACAGCTTTCGGATTCAAAGGGTTATACATCGCAATGAAAGCTAAACAAAATTACACCCACACTGGTGTTGACGGATTGAGTTGCACCACGTGTTACGTCTGTCAGTGGAAGATGGCCATACGTTTGACCTTGTCAAGGTCGTTGTCGAGGGTGTGCACGGTGCGACGGAGACGGGGCAGGTCGGCGAGTACGGTGTGAGGCTGGAGCCCCTCCTTCCCCTGGGCCCGGCTCTCCAGCTCCTCCAACACTGCAACATGGGGCAACACCTACAGTGAAACGTCTCTAAACCGGACTCCCTGGGAGGTCCCCAGGGTGTTCGGTTTAGAGAAGTTCCACTGTAAATTGGGCGTATGACCATTCTGATAGTATGTGCGTGATTTTCAATCATGAGACAGTAGTGAGGAATTCTCTATATTATGTCCGTCTATGACATCACGCTCCAGATAAGGAATTAATAATTGAGTATTTTCACTCCATCATTTCTGAAGCAATTGGGTATTTAAAAATTTTAATTTGATAAAAGAAAATCACACTACTGTTTACACATCAACAGACAGCAATTATTGAATAGTTTGCTTCGAAATGAAAACATGTCTTGACATTTCATTAGAATTGTCTCCTAGGAGACAATTCTAATGAAATACCAAGATGTGTTTTCATGGAAAATAAGAAAAAAATATGCTATATTTGTGGTCTCTTTATTGTTTTCTGCAGCATGAAGGTACCACAAAATTTGTACTCCCTACTTCTGATTCTAATTGGGTTTTTGGCAATTTTAATTGGGTAGTTAAGCAAATACGCAGCTTATCTGGAGCTGTGGACATACTATCACACGCGGCTCAGAAACGGTAGGAATTCCGAGGCAAACCTCGAATTTCCTACAAAATTCCTAGCCTCACTGTGATGTGAAAGCCTGGAATACAGTATATATTGTTGAACGGGTTGAACTTACAGACCACCTGTTCCTCTATAAGCTGTAGTCGAGTGTCAATCTCGGTCTGTGTCCGTACAATGTGCTGGAGCAGATTCTTCTCGTACGACTCTATAGGGTCCTCCACGGCACTCTCTGTACTGTCCGAGTTGGTCGCATCCTCATCCAGCGTGAAGTGGACGTGGGGCTGAAATGTATTCAGGCGTCAATTATAGCATTTTCCGCTATACAGCGGAGGAATACATCTGTAGTGCCCTCACTATGTACAGTCTGCTGGTGGGGCTGAAATATATTTGGGGGTGAATTATAGCAGTATCCACGATACCGTGACTGTGGAAATACGTCTCTATAGGACCAGTCGTACATGAGGCTAAAATGCACTAGGGAGTCAGTTATGCAAAGCCGAGATAGGCTTTGTCTCTAAAGAGTATTGTACTCTTCCAATTCAATGTGTATGTTAATTTTGCAAATGCATTACTGAATTTTATCACAAGTATTTGATATTCTTTTGTTATACACAACACAGAGTTTGTTAGCTGTACAAATTAATTGGAAGTGGTGTCATACCTGCCGAGGCATTTGACCATAACATGATCATGGGCATGTGCTAAAGTAAGCATCACAAAAACCGTCAGAGAAGTGCATGCTTAAAACATGAAAAAGGTCAAGGTTGAAGAAACTTTTTGACATAAAACAAGAATTCCACCACAGAAGCGATGTCGCGCCTGCCGAGGCATTTGAGCGCAACATGATCATGGGCATCTGCTAAAGTAAGCATCACAAAAACCATCAGAGAAGTGCATGCTTAAAACACAAAAAAATGTAAAGGTTGAAACTTTTTTAAATAAAAAAATGGCTAAGTGGCTAAGGAAAAAGCAGCTACTGTAGTCGCGCTTTCTGCCAAAGCAGGCGCGACAAAAATCTTACTTGATAAATAGACTACCATGCTAATGTCTTTCAATATCAAATATATTCCGAGGCTCGGCTTGGAAACGATAGGAATTCCAAGGCTAACCATGAAATTCCTACATGTTTCCTATTAATCCTTGCCTGATATACTTGACATCAAAGACACTAGCCTGGTATTCTGTATTTGTGACTGGAGAAATGGGGCTTACGGGTTTTGCGATCAATGTGGATCCAGATCAGCTTGTGCGGATGCACAGGCTGATCAGGATCTGCATTTTTCACCATTCCATCAATGAAACACCCGTCGTGCTTCTATCAAGATTGTTATCAGACACCAGGAGTGTGCTATCTGATCAGGAGCTACACTGTTCACAAATCACGTTTCTCAGTCACAGCCACATTTCGTATAGTCATATACCTGTAACGGCAGAGTGGGAAGTTCCACGTTTGTAGCACCACCATCCTTGACCATTGTCTGGCTGACCTGTGTCCCGTGAGCACCAATCAACACCTCCCCGCCAACAACAGGGAGAGCTATACCCTCGTCTGGCTCGTTACCCGTCTCACCTAGCTCTTCCTTGCCACTCGTTCTAGTTTCTATACTGCTTGGACCACTCACTGGACAATCTCTTTGATCACTGATAGTCGTTTCACTTGCTTGGCTAATATTGTGATCAGTTATAGTCGTTTCACTTGTTTGGCTAACACTTTCTCCATTATTATTATTTTCAGTTACTGGTGTTATGTGTGAATGCTCAGTACTTTTAATTATATCCAATTCATTTGTACATTCATTGTAGACAATCATCTTTCACTCGACTGTTCGCTACTGAGAGAACTAGTTGAATGTAGCGTTTCCTTTGATCGGTCCAGATTGTCTGTCGATTGTTCGTGTGTATATGAATGGCTGGCACGGTCTTCCATAGGCAGTGATGAATCAACGGGGTCGTCAAATGTTTCCACAAAGTCCCAGTCTAGACGCCACATCTTCAGCTGAGATTCATCTTTGGTCCTGCAAGAACAGGACGTGATATCCAATAGAGAATACATGTAGCCTATTTCACCAAATTTGCTAAGCATACTACATGTAATCTAGCTAAGTATACTTTGAGGGAGAAATGTTCAATTTAAGGATAAGTTTATTATTTTTTATTATACTGAATTTATTACATTATCACAGCCATTTTGCAGTATAATAATTCTGCATACTTTTAATCATCAAATATATGCAGTCGTTAGTTCTATATGAAATAATGCATTTCGGGAAAAATAAATGATTACTCCCTCAAAGTATACTTAGCTAGACAAGTATGTTTAGCAATTTTGATGAAATCGGCTACTGGAATAATAGGATGTGATATCCAATAGTGAATACCAGGCTAGTGTTGTTTGATACCAAGTTTATCAGCTGAATGGGCATAACGTCCCAAAAACACCAATGTTCATATGGGCACGGGACCTAGGTTTCAAGTCTCATCCGAAAGACCAGTGGGATGGAAATACATGTACTATGAAAGTATGTTTTGATGCCTAAGGCGACGTTTGAACACACAACCCATGGATGGAAGTCATGTTTTCTAACCGCTAGGCCACAACCCATTCCTGGCGAGCCGAGGAATTTCTACTATTTCCGAGCAGAGCCTGATAATATATTTGATATCAAAAGATACTAACATGGTATTCTATTTAATAGGTATTCATCGGCTCGCATCGTGTAGATTTTTTCCGCATATCGTGAAACATCCAGCAAAAATATCCAGTACATATTCTGAAGAAGGTGGTATTTTCTGCCAGTCGTCGGATCTTAAGGAAAACAGTTATTCCTTAATACTATAAACATATTATTTTATATTTATTTTCTTTTTAGTCACAAACATACATGTTACATAATAGGAAATATATGTCACTGGAGTGTACATGACAGCAGGGTACAAGTCCACTTTACTTCAATTATTTTACCGCACACTGATTTTTTTCTGGCGAGGTAGGTTAAAAAATACGAAAAAAACCTACAATTAAATTATTCTTTTACTATAAATCTGTTCCATTACTTTCTGTGAATATCCAGTGCCTTTAAAATGATTAAAGAGAACAATTTGAAGTTAAAAATGTCTACGATTATAAAGCTTCTTAATCATTGTACTAATAATCCGGCTGATTTCGAGCAAGATAACAGTGAAAAGTGAAAAAGTGAACGGGTTTAAAATCCCATCAACAGCTAAGGTCATTTAGGGATGGGCGAGCACGATAACAGAGCATATTACCAGACAGTTTTATATTTCCAGACCCAGGTTTCCATTATCACACATACCTGAGAATTTTTAGCTGCTGTCTAAGACTATGTAGAACGGAGTTGAGTTGATGGATGTCGGCTACAGCGGTGTTTGTGGCCTTAATCGCGGCCTTCATTTCCTCGCCGGCACCCACCGACGGCAGATAGTTGAACGAGCCAAGCTCCCCACTCTTGAACCACTCCTGTTCATGGATGTAGTGCTGGCTCTCTCGTACACCTGACCAGGGGCAGTAAAGTAGCATGTATATAGAAAAATTAAACTTGAAAATAAATTTTGTAAGCCGATAGATATTGACAATACAAATCAAATGCAGAAAACCCCATCCAAAAATCAGTCCGATCAAGTTTTCATACCTGAACAGAAATGGTACTAAAGTAGTAACAAGTAAGTCATGTCGCGTATAAATTGTTTATATTCATACACACTTGCTATATGCCAAATTCAAAGTACTGTTTCATTGATCGAAAGGCATCACATGACATTACTGAAGTTAGTGTAATGACGCAACGCAAACAAGTCTGTGCTCCTACAATGAAAAACATGTCATATTTGTCAATCTTGTAGCTAAAACGTTACCTGATAAATAGAATACCATGCTAGTGTCTTTTGATATCAAGTTAATCAGGCTAGGCTCGGAAACGGTAGGAATTCCTCGGCTTGCCGAATTCCTACATGTTTCCTAGCCTTGCCTGATAAACTTGATATCAAAGAACAATAAGCTGATATTCTCTATGTAATGCTGCATTACTCCTATACCATACATGGCTACAGAAGCTTACCTGGTGGGTTTTCACAGATGAAACAGACATATGTCTTTGGTAACGTCCTGTCTGTGATGCCAAAACAAGCCGCGTGTTGCCAGCACATGCACACTTCACACTGGAATAGATTGGGTAAGCTTGCTGAGTGTGTATCATGTGATTTGTACTCGAAATCAAGCAGTTTAATTTGCCGAGACCGAGTGTAGCCCAGCCTTGACCTATCAAACTTCCTAATTTGTAGCATGAAAGTTCAGTTCATGCTCAGTAGCCGATTTCATCAAAATTGCAAAGCATACTTATCTAGCAAAGTATACTTTAAAGGAGTAATCATTTATTTTTCCTAAAATGCATTATTTCATACAGAACTAACCACTGCATATATTTGATGATTAAAATTATGCAGAATTATTATGCAAAATGGCTGTGATAATGTAATAAATTCAGTGTAATAAAAATTAATAAACTTATCCCCCATTTGAAAATTTCTCGCTCAAAGTACACTTTGCTAGATAAGTATACTTTGCAATGTTGGTGAAATAGGCTACAGAAGTTTGGCTGGTCGGTGCTGATGTACGTCCAACATTGTTGATGCCTACCAGGCTCCAGATAAACCGCGTATTTGCGTAAATACCCAATTAAAACTGCCAAAAACCCAATTGAAATCAATAGTAGTGAGTATCAAAAAGCAATGAAAAAGTTGTGGTATCTTTATCATGCTACAGAAAACTAGAAAAAGTCGATGGCGCGCCATCGCAATATACCCACTTTCCCCAAATGCTAAGTCCGAAAGGGGGAGGTAATCCATGATGGAAGGTCGGATCAAAAATGCGAATTCACTTTGCGCATCATAACGAAGCTACATATCAAATATCAGAAATGTAGGTATTAAGGTGAGAAAGTTTTTCGACTTACAATGAAAAATAGTCCGAAAGGGGGAGATAATCCATGATGGAGGGTCGGATCAAAAATCCGAATCCGAATTCACTTTGCGCATCTGCACATGATAACGAAGCTACATACCAAATATCAGGCGCATAGGTATGAAGGTGAAAATGTTTTTCGAGTTACAAGGAAAAAATGGGAAATTCTGAGTCCGAAAGGGGGAGATAATCCATGATGGAGGGTCGGATGAAAAATTCGAATTCACTTTGCGCATGTGCACATGATAACGAAGCTACATAGCAAATATCAGGCGCGTAGGTACATGTATGAAGGTGAAAAAGTTTTTCGAGTTACAAGGAAAAAGTGGGAAATTCTGAGTCTGAAAGGGGGAGATAATCCATGATGGAGGGTCGGATGAAAAATCTGAATTCACTTTGCGCATGTGCACATGATAATGAAGCTACATAGCAAATATCAGGCGCGTAGGTATGAAGGTGAAAACGTTTTTCGAGTTACAAGGAAAAAATGGGAAATTCTGAGTCCGAAAGGGGGAGATAATCCATGATGGAGGGTCAGATGAATAATCCGAATTCACTTTGCGCATCTGCACATGATAACGAAGCTACATACCAAATATCAGGCGCGTAGGCATGAAGGTGAAAAGGTTTTTCGAGTTACAAGGAAAAAATAGGAAATTCTGAGTCCGAAAGGGGGAGATAATCCATGATGGAGGGTCGGATGAAAAATCCGAATTCACTTTGCGCATCTGCACATGATAACGAAGCTACGGTACATACCAAATATCAGGCGCGTAGGTATGAAGGTAAAAAAGTCTTTCGAGTTACAAGGAAAAAGTGGGAAATTCCGAGTCCGAAAGGGGGAGATAATCCATGATGGAGGGTCGGATGAAAAATCCGAATTCACTTTGCGCATGTGCACATGATAACGAAGCTACATAGCAAATATCAGCGCGTAGGTATGAAGGGTAAAAAGTTTTTTTGTTTTTTTTTTTTTTTTTTTTTGAGTTACAAGGAAAAAGTGGGAAATTCTGAGTCCGAAAGGGGAGATAATCCATGATGGAGGGTCGGATGAAAAATCCGAATTCACTTTGCGCATGTGCACATGATAACGAAGCTACATAGCAAAAATATCAGGCGCGTAGGTATGAAGGTGAAAAAGTTTTTCGAGTTACAAGGAAAAAATGGGAAATTCTGAGTCCGAAAGGGGGAGAATCCAATCCATGAGAGGGTCGATGAAAAATCCGAATTCACTTTGCGCATCTGCACATGATAAACGAAGCTACATACCAAATATCAGGCGCGTAGGCATGAAGGTGAAAAAGTTTTTCGAGTTACAAGGAAAAAATGGGAAATTCCGAGTCCGAAAGAGATAATCCATGATGGAGGGTCGGATGAAAAATCCGAATTCACTTTGCGCATGTGCACATGATAACGAAGCTACATACCAAATATCAGGCGCGTAGGTATGAAGGTGAAAAAGTTTTTCGAGTTACAAGAAACGTGATGGACGGACGTACGGACGTACGGACGTCGTACGGACGGACGAACACTCGTGACGAAAACAATATACCCATTTTTTCCCAAAAAAGTGGGTATGACAATAAACAGACGGTCCACAAATATAGCATATTTTCTTATTTTCCCATGAAAAAACATCTTGGTATTTTATTAGAATTGTCTCCTTGAAATACCAAGATGTGTTTTCATTTAGAAGCAAACTATTCAATAAGTGCGGTCTGCTAATGTGTAAACAGTAGTGTGATTCTATTTGACACAATTAAAATATTGAAATACCCAATTGCTTCAGAAATGATGGAGTGACAATACTCAATTACTAATTCCTTATCTGGAGCCCTGGCCTACAACAACGACGCCTATGCTGGAATTGTGACCACAATCTTTTATTTGATTTGATTGATTGGTGTTTAACGGCCAATCAACAACAGCTAAGGTCATTTAAGGCTGACATGACCACTATGTCTTGCTTTACTGACTTGAGACAAAAATCAAATTCAGCAAAGGATAATAAACTTGATCCTCTTATACTGCTTGTACATGTATACCTAAAATTGATGTAAATTATAATTTAACTAGAAATGTGGCCTGTCGGCACACGAATGCCCCCGCTGGCAGCCAAAGAAAACGAGGCATATTTGAATGTGGATTTGTCACAGGGTGGCAGAGGACCATTGGAGCAATGCGTGTGTGAAATGTGAAGCAGATCCGAGCAAGGAAACAGAAATTATAAGGCATTTACCCAGCGTTAAGGTTTCGAACGCACCAGTCTGTGACCTTGACCCTGGCTTAGCGGGGGGTGGCAACGAATGTGGATTTGTCACAGGGTGTGGAGGACCATTGACAATGCGTGTGTGAAATGTGAAGCAGATCCGAGCAAGGAACAGAAATTATAAGGCATTTACCCAGCGTTAAGGTTTCGAACGCACCAAGTCCTGTACCTTGACCCGGGGTTACGGCACGAATGTGGATTTGTCCACAGGTGGTGGACCATTGGAGCAATGGTGTGAAATGAAGAGACCGAGCAAGGGAACAGAAATTATAAGGCATTCCCACGTAAGTCGAACGCACCAAGTCTGTGACCTTGACCCTGGGCTTAGCGGGGGCGGGACGAATGTGGATTTGTTACAGGGTGGTAGAGGACCATGGAGCAATGTGTGTGTGAAATGTCAAGCAGATCCGTACGTACGTACGGACGCCGGTAACACTATATGCCCCCCTCACCATTCGGTGGCGGGGGCATAATAAAACATGTTTATACCACATAAATGTGTGGCTGTGACTGGAGAAAACATGTTTATACCACATAAATGTGTGGCTGTGACTGGAGAAATGTGTAGATCCAGTTCAGACTGTGCATCCATTCCATCAATGAAACATACATCATGCTTCTAAGAAGAAAAATAAATGGCTATCTATAGATCATTACCAGGCTACAGGAGTGTGCTATTTGATCAGGAGCTACACTGGTCACAAATCCCATAAGCCCCATTTCTCCTTCCCACAGTCTTATATTTTCTATTTGTCCAGGTTTAAACCAGTCTGATATGCCATACAAATGGAAATGATTCTGAAGTGCTGGCAATCCATGTTTTTATTGAAAAAGAAGGCAAAATAAAAAACAACAGCAGACAACAATTTTTGTTCCCAGCATTCTAAGGTTTAATAACTCTTTGCATGCTGGGAAACTTGTGGGCTATAAATAGTTCAAAAATAGAGGACAAAAATCATCATATTTTCTTTTATTTCTCCTTGTAAATATCATGAATATGTCTTGGAATTTCATTAGAATTGAGTCCTGAGGACTCAATTCTAATGAAATTCCAAGACATATTTGCAGAGACAAAATTAAAAATGTACTCCTAATTTGTTTGGTGGATATTTTCATCGCTAGCATGCAGAGTTAAGTTATGTTTATACCAAATAAAGGCGTGTCTCTGGTTTATACAGGTTCTACTCCCCTAACCTGTATCATGAAAGGGAATGGGTTTTGCTAAGAGCTGTTTCTGGATGTAAAACCCATTCCGGTCCTACTCCCCTTATCTGTACCATTATACATTAATATTCCCTTTCATGATACAGGTTAGTGGAGTAGGACCGGTCTAAATCAGAGGTCATGTAGGGAAGGGACCTCAGTTTCAAGTCTCGTCCGAATGAATGATGTTTAACGGTCCGTCAACACAGAACCAGAAGGATGTAAATACAAGTACAAGTACTATCAAAAGCAATTTTTATTCACATAATGGAGATTGAACTCGCAACCTCTGCTGTGGTATTGAAGCCCAGTGTTCTAACCTGTAGGCCAAAATCCATCCCTCACCTATATCACAAGTCCATTCTCCTCGTATAAGTCTCAGATACAGTTGACGAGTTCGTCAGGTTTCAGATAGTCGTCAGCCTCACCATCCGTTATACTCGATTCCTCTGTCATTTATATTTTCGTCAAAAACATGTTTTGGCAGCACTTTATTTCCAATGGAAATGAATGTAAAGTGCTGTCAAACCTTGTTGATATTTGAGAAAGAAGGCAAAATATAAAACAACAGCAGATGACAGTTTTTGTATAGAGCGTTCTAAGGGTTAATAAACCAAATACTCATATTTCTTGTGTATCCGGCGTAGACCGGTCCTACTTCCCATACCTGTATCATGAGTCCATTCTCCTCGTAAAAGTCACAGATACAGTTGACAAGTTCGTCAGGTTTCAAATAGTCGTCTGCCTCCCCGTCCGTTATACTCGACTCCTCCGTCATGATCGTGTCCTGGCTGCCCGTCCGCTCCGGTCCGGGCTCGAACTTCACTTCGGGTGTTATGTCTGCCTCCGTGGCCGAGTCAGGCTCTACCTTGATGCGCAATGTCACAGGGAGGAGGTCTGACGGTTTACTTGATGTCGGCTCGGTACGGTTCTCTTCACAACCTGTACACATCGAAAATCTGTCATATTTTCTGCAATTGATGTGAAAATTCTATGTTTTTTATGGAAAAACCAGACAGTCGGCCATAGAATGTAATTATAAGGTCAAAATTATGTTAATACTGATACTGATGGAGTGAGTATGTCCAATTATTGAAGTTATGGCATGGTATGGACCACGGACATACATATGGACGAGTGGATTTGTCGAGGCTTGCCCCACTTGTTATCACATAGAGGTCATAAAGAACATTAAATGGTACTGCGGCCCTGGTCATCTAATAAATAGCATACAGCTTAGTGTCTGTTGATATCAAGTTTATTAAGCTCGGCTAAAAAACGTGTAGGAATTCCTTGACAAGTCTCGGAATTCCTACACGTTTCCTAACCTTGCATGATAAACTTGATACTAAAGACCTTTCCCTGGTATTCGATATATATCAAGTTTATCAGACTCGGCCTGGAAATGGTAGGAATTCTTCAGCGAGCCTCTGAATTTCTACACGTTTCCTAGCCTTGCCTGATAAACTTGATATCAAAGACCCCAGCCTGGTATTCTCTCCATCAAGTTTATTGGCTTGGCAATGGAAGTAATTCTTCGACAAGCCTCGGGATTCCTACACGTGTCCTAGCCTTACCTGATAAATTTGATATCAAAGACCCCAGCCTGGTATTCTCTCCATCAAGTTTATTGGCTTGGCAACGGTAGGAATTCTTCGACAAGCCTCGGGATTTCTACACGTGTCCTGGCCTTGCCTGATAAACTTGATATCAAAGAACCTAGCCTATAGCCTATTTCAGAAAAATTGCAAAGTATATTTTTTATCTTGCTGAGTACACATTGAGAGAGAAATTTTCAATTTAAGGATAAATTTATTAATTTTAATTACACTGGATTACATTATCATATGAGTAGTATATAGGGAGTCAAAATGATACCACCTAACGGTGGTATCATTTCTCCACCCTATATACTACTCCACCAACCCCCCGAAAAATCAAAAATTGGTTAACGAGGAAATTGTCTCCCACCAACCACGAAAAATCAAAAATTGGTGTTATAAATACATCATGTTGTTTTCACGTCCAATTGAACAGATAAATTTAATATAGGTTATAATAAAATATTATAACAAAATGGATAATAAAATACACAACGAATTGGACGTTTATAATGATTTGGATGAAGGATTTTACGCTGTTGTTTCTACAGTATTAAAACACGGTAAAATGACAATACTATGTGATATCGAATACATGAAATATCAGCGTAATTTATTACGCTGCGATAAAAACGTTGCATTTACAATATTAAACCGGCAATTATGTCGCCGGTATAAGTATCAAATTTATATAATGAAGCGACTAAATAGGATCGGAGAAACACTACCGAAACATTATCAAACTAATTTTATAAAACAGTTTAAAATCAAAGATTCGTTTACGGATATGCGTTTCTACAATATCGCTTTTAACGAAGAAATTGGAAAAATTATTAGAAAGAAATTGAAAATTATTGAACAGAACTAATTTATGTTATAATCACACCAAGCAGACGACAATGTTCCAATTACACGTGTTATGAACATGTAAATTAGGTGTCCATTTTATAGAGAGATTACACGATTACGTCTTCCAGGATGAAACATAAACACACTGTAATAGTGGTATCATTTTGAATCCCTCTATACTACTGTAATATATACTATAAATTTTTTAATAACTGTGTTGAAGAACTTTACGAAGAATACGGGGGGTTATAGTCCTATATATAAATTCTATAAAATGAGAACACTAGGCGATATCGAATACATGAAATATCAGCGTAATTTATTACGCTCCGATAAAAACGTTGCATTTACAATATATACCGGCAATTATGTCAACCATACAAGAGGCAAATACAAACATTAAGACGGATAATGCGTATCGGATATGAAACTAAGGTGTATTATATAAAATTGTTAAAACCCAACGATTCGTTTACGAATATACATTTCTACGATATCGCTTATAAAGATATTAATAATTTGTAAAAATTAAAAAAAAAAAATAGCAAAAGCCACCACACGTGCACAACACCCCCAGCGACTGGGCAGATTTCTAGCCGGCACCCAGCCACTGGGGTGTTGGGACCTTTCTTAAGCCCACGCATCTGTTGGCTCACATTCTGGGTCGCCTTGAACCCCATTGCCAATTCCTCTATTAAGAGAAACCAGCGAAGTAAGACGAGCCTATGTGTGAATTTGGTTTTCCGAAATTGCAAAGCTCTTAGGCAGAAATCTTTAGGCCGGCACCTTGAGCTACACAATTACATCGCCAAATACACACATATGCATAGACTGCTACCATTAAACAGACGAGAACGGACGTCATACCGGATCAACAACATGGCATGCACGAGATGAGACCAATTGTTGTAAGGTCAACAAACATATATATACTCATCAGTTTCCTATACAACATACAAATGGTGTGCATAATTATAATTATTTATTAATACCTATTGGCGAAAGAAAACATGTGATGGTTCGTTATTTTGTTAATTTTATAATTAATTTTATATATTTTTTTTTAATAATTTAAAGCTGAACACTCCCTATTATTACATAGTAATTAATTTATGTTGTAACGACAATGTTTCAATTACACGGGTTATGGCCCATGCGTAAATTGATAGCCGAGGTAAACAGAGCCGATAATTCTCAGTGAAAAACACATGTTGTATAGGTATGTAAATTTGTTTACTGCACCAATATAATTTTGAAAAAATTAGGAAAATTAAGAATAATTAAATTATTATTTTATTTTTATTTTATTTTTTTTTTAATTATTTTTTTAAATTTTTTTTAATTATTTTATAATGGTGCTGTAACATTTCCTCCGACTTTATTTCCAAGTTTTACCCTAAATTTATCCCAATCAGTACACTCAATTTTTTGGCATGGTGGCGCGCGCCTTGATCCTTATATCATTTTTTTAATTCTTCATATCTCCCCATTTCTTCTTCCACCACGGATTCAAACTCTAAATTTGATATTTTCTTATCGGCCAACGCTTTGGACACCATAACGTCGATGCTATTTTTCTTAGACCTAGCGAGAACGATATTCTATCATGTTTTTTCTACTTTTTTCTCGAGTTTTCCACCCGCCGCCTAATTACCATACAAAGTGTTCCAGATAAAACGTATTCCACTCAAAACCCCTGCAAGTGGAATCATTACAATTGTAGATAGCGTTTGCAGCAGTCCCCGCCCCACCACACACAGAAACACTTGCCAGAACCGTACTAGATGCTTCAGCTATGTTTGCCGCGCGCCTATATTTATTAGAGTGTCTTTTTCTATTTGCACATTCTCTAACTAAAATATCCTGCATAGCGACGATATTATTCACCTAAAATCTGAATTTTTCTAATTAATCGTTAAGTTGAATACAGTGTTGGTGGAGTGGTATTGAGAGTTGAATACAGTGTTGGTGGAGTGGTATTGAGAGTTGGATACAGTGTTGGTGGATCGGTATTGACAATTGGAAGCGGTGATTCGTTCATAGTTAAATTTATTTCAATATATTAGTATTTACACAATAAGTTCAATTAACAATGAGACAATAGTGGAAGAACTCTCTGAGTCACCGATTTTCGTAACAAAGTTAATAACACTACCTTGGGAAAGTCTAATTCGATCATCACCGGAGAACGAAACCACCGTCGAACTATCTCCAGAGATTTTAGTGACTCCAACCCGTTCTTCCCCATCTACTACAATATTTATCGCGACCGCGCCCCACAGGTTTACCATTAGCATTAACCGAGCAGACCGCCATTTGGATAACTTCACCTGCAGCTGTCATAGTGTATCCCCCATATTTATACTCGCTTTGGCACCGAACGAATATTCATAGTGCCCCACAACCAATGGGCCCCGCTTCTCAGCCCAAACTGTTATGACACGGTTTTTGGTGTTTTCATTGTTTTCACTATTCCGGCAAGCGCATTGTTTGCGTTATATGCCTCAGTACGAATCTCATAAGAGGCCTCCTCTAAGAGCTTTGGTCGCGGCTATACGATCATGTTTCAGTTTATCGGTTATTTTTTCATCTAGTTCAGTAAGTGTCGCTTCTCTGTTGATAGAGTCCTCTGAGCGCAACGCATCATAAGCCTCCGTAATGGTTGCCTGGTGGTCTTCTAAGGCTTTATCAATACCCGACCCGGGTCTCTTTTTGAAATTCGGTTATTTTTTCATCTAGTTTAGTAAGTGTCGCTTCTCTGTTGATAGAGTCCTCTAAGAGCAACACCCTATAAGCCTCCTTAATATCCGCCTGGTGGTCTTCTAGGGCTTTATCAATACCCGTTCGGACTCCATCAAGATCAAACCGGGTCTCTTTTTTAAATTCGGTTTATTTTTTCATATAGGTCAGTAAGTGCCGCTTCTCTGTTGAGAGAGTCCTCTGAGCGTAACGCCCCATAAGCCTCCGCAATGGCCTCTTTGTGATCTTCTAAATAAATGGCTTCAATCGCAGTAATAGTAGGTGGTGCGCTTGTAAACGCATTGGCGTTTCAGCGTAGCAACTTTATATTCTCTAAAAATGAAAAGCTCGAACGTGGATGAGGAGCGTAAGCGTCATGATTTAGCTGTAGAACAACTCAATAGCGCAAAGGAAGCATGGTCGAAAAAACGAACCGCCCATCTGGACTGGGTCAATGAAGAGCTTCGCCGCGAAAATCACGCCGCGCAAACTTTTCAGAACGTTGAAGAAGCCAACCGCGAGTACGCGCTGGCATATCCGCACAAAAGTCTCGATCCAATGGATCCCGAGCCCCAACTTTCAGATTTCTATGTACCGTCAGAGCCCCAAAAGGACCGCGAGATCGCGTTCATCATCGTGGGAATGGGTGTGGTGGGTCTCGCCGGCTATTATATTCAATCGAGATTTTAAATTAATTAATTAAAACAATTTTTTTTTATAAAAATATATATATAGAACGATGTTAGTTGACGAACTTTATAACGCTATGATTCATGTAGGCTACACTGCCCAAAAACATCGTTTACCTGGTGCAAAGAGTATGATTCGTCTGGCCCGAGATTGTCTCGAGGACGAAAAAAGCGGCCACCCTTTTCGCAAAGCGGAGGCACCCTTTTCGCAAAGCGGATGTTGATTCCTCCATCAACAATGTTGAATTAGATTTCCCACCCTCTCCTGTTCCAACCCAAACGCGATTGGGGCTGCAGCGAAACTTCCAACAAAGGTTTATTATTAACGACGCAGTTACCGGACGAACTGGCGAGGGCATGTTGGAGATTGTCCGATATATTAGAATACTTCGCATACGATGAACACGCGCCAACACTTGATACCAAACTAACGCGCAAGCTGTCGAATACATACTATAGTCCACGCGGCTACTGGAAGGGACTCGCGGCCATCAAGAACCTCGCGGCGGCGACCAAGGTTTCAGAAAACGCTGTCAAGGAATGGCTCAAGAAGCAGGCCATCTGGCAGATCTATTTACCGCGCCTCACAATATTCGCCGAAATTCGACGTGCCGGTGCCGAACCAAGTTCACCAAGCGGTCTCTGTCCTTTCTCCCTCACGATCGCGTCGGTCGCAAAACGTACAAGTACGCACTGACAATCGTTGATGCGTAGCGAGTCGTTACAAGGGGGCTGAGCCGTTGGCCACTAAAGAGTCTAAGGAAGTGGCCGAGGCTCTTTCCCGAATATATAAGAGAGTCCTCTCAAATGGCCGAATCTTCTCCAGGTCGATCCCGGCCGCGAGTTCATGGGCGCGGTCTCTCATCTATTGTCTAAGCATAAAGTTTCTATCAGACGCGGCCGCGTCAACATCCACCGGGACCAGGGATCGTGGAACGCTTCAATCGAACCCTGGCTGAGAGACTGTTTCGGACACCAATACGCCAAAGAACTTGTAGACCCCCATTCACGGTCGACCGAGTGGGTGGCCAGACTGCCCGCCGTGGTCTCCGCACTGAACGGAGAGGTGACCAGATTGATAGGTAAGAAGCCTGTAGATGCTATCAAGTTTAAAAGGGTGACGAGCAAGCCCTCTGCCGTCTCGCGCGGGCGACCCGTTGGTTTTAGAGGAGCAGCGGCTTCCATCAGATATTGACGTCCGGTACCTCTATCCAACCGGGAGAGCTCGAAGGTGGCAGCCGCCGCGCGACTGATCCAGTGTGGTCTCTCAATGTATATCATCTAGATCGATCTATTACCAAACCCGATGAGCCCGTGCTCTACTATTTGGATGATGGGCCATCTCGAGGGTTTGTTCGCGAAGAACTTCTTATAGTGTCTTCTGACACCCAGCTACCCCCCCACCCCCCGATTACTTAAATCAATAGAGGTTCTGTATGTATTCCGTCTGGTAACACGCGTACATTTTATCGTAGTATGCCGAGAGTCCTAATTTTTGTTGACAGTACGTTTTCATAACGCCGTCTTTCATTTTAAATCCTCTATTTTGTGCTACATCTATAATGTGTTTTCCATCTTCTGTAGTTTCACTTAGTACTCGTTTATATCTATCCCAATTAATAAATTGTTAGTTCTCTTGGACATTCCTTTCGCAGAGTTTTTATTAATTTTAATTTGTTCCAAATTATCTTTAGTGAAATTAATTTTTTCTACAATAACACTTACTAGATAACGCTATCGCCCTATCCCGCTAAATTCCATTTTGAAAAGTCCGGGCTCTCTTTCGCTCCATTTATCCCAAGCCAACCATTTATTTTTTTCTTTTTCAAACTCGTCTAGTAAGTTAGGTCTAATCAATTCCTCTATCGTTTTTTCCACTAACTCCTATATACATACTATCTGTATCCATCTGTATTAATTCAAAGTCTTCTCTTTTTATGTATTTATCTAGAAATTCGTAGTAAAATTCCAACATTCTCAATTTAGCTAGTTGATAAACCGCTATTCCACAATGGAATGGTCTCTTTAGCGCACACCTGGGTTTTCTTGAAGATATTTCGTACGCATATCCTATCTCTTCCAAATCATCAAAATACGCGGATCTTAATGCTTTGTCAACACAGGTTTCGTCTCGCGTATATGTCGTATTTAAATGTCTCTCCGTTGCCTCTATCATTTTTTCCACAACACGAGTTTCCTAATAATTTCATTATGTCGGCTACTGGTTTCATTATTTGGTTCTACATCGCCTGTTCGTCTTGCGGCTGTAACTTCTTTTGCGAACCATTCGAAGGGTTTACCACTAATATAATCTATAACACGATGAACTCCCGTTATTTCTAGGCCGTGTTTTAAATACCATTTCAACAGTGGCGCGTACAGCAATACTTTAGTGGCGGTCATAGATCCCACCAATTTTCTTCCATTTCCTCTAGTTCTTCCAGTATCTTCCAAATATTTTAACATGTGTGTGGGAACTTCATCAACCTCTACTTCTCTGTTTATAAAATATTGGGGACATTTCAGAAAACTTATGTTTTAAGTTGTGTGGAACTTCTATATCCACCTCCGCAAACCCAAACCAGTCTCCAGATAAAACTCTTTTACAAAAACTTTTTAATAAATTTAGGGTTATGTGGGTATCTATATGGTGTATAGTTTCTCTCCCACACGGCATCTCTTTATTTAACGTAGATAAATATAACGCGTTTGCATCGTACCCCAAAACAGCCTTGCAAGGTTTGTTACTTTCATTTGATCTAATATTGGAAACACCGGCTTCTGCATAGCGTGTAAATACTATTGATGGACCACCAACTAGAGCGTCCTTCATCATTTCGTATGTTTTCTTCTTTTGGTGCATATAGAGCATCCTCCGGTATAATCGTCTTTGAAGATTTTTGTTCTTTAATGGTTCCTCTCAATAAATATTGTATAGCTACTCCAGGTAGTGTTACCGCATCTTTGAAAATATCCACACCTCTGTGTTTATAAAATTCACACATTTTTTCCACCGCTTCTAGGAACGGTGCTACATCTAAATCGTTATAATAATATTTCAACCAATCTCTGAAAGTTTTCATATTATTTTCTTCGAAAATTCTACGACATTTACTTAATTCTGTTTCGTCTATTAACATTTTCCCAGATAGTTTGGAATACCAATTCTCTATATCCGGTAGTCTGGGTAATCCAGTTTGTCTGGAGAATCGAACCACTCATAAGGAAAGAAAGATTTCTGTCCTTTGCAGTCGTAGGCTTTTATCCAACTATCATAACTTACACCAGGTCCTAGATAAAGTATTACATCAAGAAATCTAAATTCTGGAGTAAATAGAAATATTGTTTGCGTTTGCACGTTTTCCGACCATTACTTTCTTTGTTGTTGATGTCAGTTCGCCTACCAGGTATATTTCTTTATTAAGTTTATATCGTACTTACTGCTGTTAAAACCTATAACCGGTACTTGCTCTATCCACTGTTCGATTTTGGCGATTTGGTTTTTACGTAAAGTTCTGTATAAACCTATATCTTGACCACACTTCTTCTCTTATAGCTTTTCCCCTGACTTTCAAATCTTCTACGAATTTTTCTATAAGTTTTGCGGGATCTTTAGCACAAATATGAGTTACTGTTCCTGAGAAATTATCTCCTATACTAACGCTTGCCGGAACGTGCTCAGCTTCGTACTCTAAACTATTACCGGTAGTTTCAACTTCTGGCTGGAGATATGCCTCAAAATGACTATACTATCTGATATGGATAAAGAGTAGTGTCACAACCGATCTTTATATCTTTACCCGTTCTTTGGAATTCGCATTCCCACATAACTACTAGGTTGAATTCTTTGCTTTTTCTAATAACTTTATCTCTTCTCATAGTGGATGCGCGTTCTTCTTTTCTATGCTTTGCATGAATCTCATCACACCCGTGCCAGTAACAGCCGTGATATTGATATACGGTATTGGTTTCCTGGACAGTATCCATCTACCGGAGCTCCTAAAATCCATCTTTCACCTCCGTGTCCGCACTGTTTCGTGGTGAATGTGAATTCCCTCCCGCTTTTCCACAGAATACATCCAATCGATCGCCCCATAACTGTTAGAACCTTTTGGGTAAAACGCTTTCTCGAACGACGAACGCGGGCGCTCTAAATAATTACCATCACATATTACTTTTGTCTCACCTCTCATACATGTTGGTCCGTGTCTCTTCATATTACTCGCTTTCGTGAATTTCTGCTTGCAATTATCGCAGGCGTAAATTTTAGATAGGTTTTTTTAGGTTTTTATCAGAAAATGCGTGATTATTAAACAGTCCTATTGTCATTGGTTTATTACCTATTACCTTATAGTGCGCTGGTACCTTTTTCAACCACCATACATTACATTCGGTGGGTTGATATACTTCTATACCGATTTTAAAAAACTCTTCAACCTTTTTCAGATCTGAAAAAGAAATTGGTGAAACCACATTATTACTACCGAAATATTGCTTACTAAGTTCTTTCGCCTTTTCTGTACATCTGTCAGGTCTGATCTTTTTATCAAGGTGCATAGCTAGACACCTGAACAGACAAAGGTCGTCATTATACTTATCTAAAGAATACATACCTTTTCTATTCCTCAACCATTCTGGAAGTTCTCCTCCTGCTGCTTCTTTGGATTGTAGTCCCAAATCTATTCCCCTACTACCCTGTATTAGCTTTACAAACACCTCTACCCATCTTACAAACTTCCACTTTGTATTTGGTCTGTCTATTTTATCGGACATTATTCGTGTTTGCTCCTTATCTGACAGCCATTTTTTAACGGTTTTCATTGATGATAGTGGTTCGCTACCACCGAGATTTTTGTGAAATATTATAGTTTTAGGTTTTCCATTTTTAATTTCCTCCATATGTTCTAGCTTGTAAGAATATGAATATCTCAAATAAAAATTGGTTGTTAGATACGGAGCGAGTTATCAGACCAAGCGTTCAGACTCGTTAATGGTTAATGTTTTTACGAAAGGATACTGGTAAACCTACCCGTCTTCCATTTTCTACCTTTTCCAATGTTTCATTCTGGAGCCCCCAATATTTCTTCACCTTTTTTCCACTATCGCGCGAACTATAGATTTTTTCTTATTATTTTGTATTGGGAGGGCGTCTCAAATTATTGGTGCTTGAAGTAATTCTTTAGAATTAATTACACTAGCCCTTAGCTCCGCAATACTTTCTTTTTGAATTCTGTTACCAACTCCTCCGCTAGTGAGAGGTCTTTAAATGCCCCTCTTTTATAGGCGCGGGTAAACCGCTTCATAAACGCCTCATTCTTTGTGGCATTTATCAGCTTTGTCAACCCCCTAACTCTCAACCGTGTACTATAAGTAATCCCTAGAGATTCGGCTTCTCTTCTCAAACTTTCTATTTCTGCTCTAGTTTCTGACGTTATCATATTTTCTGTAAACGCCTCATTCTTTGTGACATTTATCAACTTTGTCAACCCCTAACTCTCAACCGTTTACTATAAGTAATCCTAGAGATTCGGCTTTTCTTCTCAAACTTTCTATTTCTGCTCTAGTTTCTGACGTTATCATATTTTCTGTAATATACTTTTGTATAACCTATGAAATTTATCTGTTCAATTGGTCTTGAAAACTTATGTTTTTTTCACTTCTAATTGAATATAAACATAAACATATACATATATAATGGAGTGTGAGACTTGTTGTAAGACGTTTACGCGTAAAGAATATCTACGAAGGCATCTAGCGAGACGTAGAAAAAATTCCTTGTGTCCCCCCGCAATTTCAATGCCCCAGATGCCCTTGTAAATAAATTCGTTAGTGCCCAAACTCTTTGTAGACATAAGCAACTACGCTGTCAGGTGGCTACAGGTGAACGTGGTAGACTAGAGCTGGTAGAATTAGTTGCTGATCTACGGAATCAATTAGCTATATCGAGGAGAAAATATGGAGTTGGAATATAAACTATTGCGTGAGGACGCATTTAAATCGGAAACTTATTAGAAGAAATTCATAAATTTACTGTCGAAAAAAAACATGATGTATTTATGACAACGAGACAAAAATAAATCCTTTTTAAGACTATCGTTTTATCTGTTCAATTGGTACGTGAAAACAACATGATGTATTTATAACACCAATTTTTGATTTTTCGTGGTTGGTGGGAGACAATTTCCTCGTTAACCAATTTTTGATTTTTCGGGGGGTTGGTGGAGTAGTATATAGGGTGGAGAAATGATACCACCGTTAGGTGGTATCATTTTGACTCCCTATATACTACTATATGTGATAATGTAATAAATCAGTATAATAAAAATTAATAAATTTATCCTTAAATTGAAAATTTCTCCCTCAAAGTATACTTTGTCGGTCCAGTAGCCAATTTCACCAACATTACAAAGTATACTTTTCTGGCAAAGTATACTTTGAGGGAGAAATTTTCAATTTAAGGACAAATTTATTAATTTTTATTATACTGAATTTATTACATTATCACAGCCATTATGGCTGTGATAATGTAATAAATTCAGTATAATAATTCTGCATACTATTAATCATCAAATATATGCAGTCGTTAGTTCTATATGAAATAATGTATTTCAGGAAAAATAAACGATTACTCCCTCAAAGTACACTTTGCTAGATAAGTATGCTCAGAAATTTTGGTGAAATTGGCTACTGGTCTTCTCTATGCACCTGGTACTGTGGCCTTGGTTGGAGTTTCTCCCTGAAGGCGAGTATCCACATCGGGCACCTCCGTCTTGATCATCGGGGTCATGAAGACGCTCTCCGCGGACACATGGCGTATCTTCCTACGCTTCCGCGACCTCTTGTGGTGTGAGCCGTCTGACTCCGTGACACCTTAAAGGGATATTTTACCATTTTTTTTGTTATTTCAGACACGTGATGTGATTTTGTATCTAGGTTTGATTTAATGGTGTTTCACGGCCTATCAAAAGCGAAGGTCATTTAAGGCCGGGCCAATGGGTTTGATCCAGCATTTAACCTGCTGTATTTTGGGAATCCCAAAAATCAGACCGGAATATTTACATCAAAATAAATATATATTCAGCCATGGAATTAGAATAACCTGACCTGATGCCAGGTCCATGCCACACCAGTCACTTGGCCCTTTTTGTACCTAAGAAGATGTGCGATTTTTCATGTAACAATACCGAAACTGAGATATTTTCTGCAAATGATTTTGAAAGTAAATTTTCATAGCAAATGCGAAAATCTATTCCGCATTTGGTATGAAAATTTCATCAACTTTTGCCATCATTCACGGTAAATATCTTAGATTTTGTAAACACTCTTCATGAGATATCCTACATCTTCTTAGGTACAAAATCACATGGCTCGTCTCATTTATGTTGAATGAAAAAAAAAATAGTTAGCATTATAATGTCAGAAATATAAATTGAATGGCTATAAACTGTGCTGTAACTAGAAACTAGAAATGGACGCTTGTCGACAAGAGCATGTGTATCCCCCTCCCCAGATACACAAGTAGTTTGAAAAAAGGGTGATCGAGTTATGCTCCGGAGACAAAATCGGTGACGGACAAAGGGAGATAACTAAACAATTAGTGATGCAAGAGTTGTCATTCTTGCGCGACACACCTTTAGGGTCTATGCATGTGTGAAGCTACTGGAGCGCAGAATTATTTGTTAATAGTCCTATATGTACATATATCTGCACAGGTGCACATAATGCCACAATATTTTCAACACAGTTGACGGAAATGTAATATAGAATGTAAATAAAAAAAATAATGCTCGCTACTGGAGCCGAGAATTTTTTTTAATAGTCCTATATTTATCTACATATATCTGCACAGGTCCACATACTGCCACAACATTGTCAACACAGTTTAGGTAAATGTAATAATTTAGCTGTATAAATTACCTGTAATAAGTTAGTGGTCAGTTAAAAAATTTAAAAAGAATGTAAAAAAAAAAAAATAAAAAAAATTTGAAAAAAAAAAGTTGAAAAATAAAAAATAATAATACTTGCTACTGGAGCCCAGAATTTTTTTTTAATAGTCCTATATTTATCTACATATATCTGCACAGGTCCACATAATGCCACAATATTTTCAACACAGTTTACGGAAATGTAATATACAATTTTTTTTTTTTAAATAATGCTCGCTACTGGAGCCCAGAATTTTTGTTAATAGTCCTATATTTATCTACATATATCTGCACAGGTCCACATACTGCCACAATATTGTCAACACAGTTTACGGAAATGTAATGTACCTGTATAAATTACTTGTAATAAGTTAGTGGTCAGTTAAAAAATTGAAAAAGAATGTAAAAACAAAATGGAAAAAAAAATTAAATTAAAAAAAAGAAAAAGAATAATGCTCCCTACTGGAGCCCAGAATGTTTTTTAATAGTCCTATATTTATCTACATATCATATATACACAGGTCCACATATTCCCACAATATTTTCAACACAGTTTACGGAAATGTAAATATAATCATTTACCTGTATAAATTACCTGTAAGTTGTCAGTGGTCAGTTGCACATGCTAGCACATGCACAGGTGAATAGTCTGTATATAGCACTTACCACCTTATGCTACTAGACAAAAATTGAAAAATAATTTGAAAAAAAAAAATGAAAAAAAAAAAATGGAAAAAAAAAAAATGGAAAAAATAAGTTTTAATAATAATTGCTTGCTACTGGAGCACAGAATTTTTTTTTAATAGTATCCCTATATTTATCTACTATATCTGCACAGGTCCACATAATGCCACAATATTTTCAACACAGTTTAAGGAAAATGTAATATAAATCATTTACCTGTATAAATTACCTGTAAGTGGTCAGTGGTCAGTTGCACATGCTAGCACATGCACAGGTGAATAGTCTGTATAAAGCACTTACGACCTTATGCTACTAGACAAAAATTGAAAAATAATTTAAAAAAAAAAAAATTAAAAAAAAAATGAAAAAAAAAATCATTTACCTGTATAAATTACCTGTAAGTGGTCAGTGGTCAGTTGCACATGCTAGCACATGCACAGGTGAATAGTCTGTATAAAGCACTTACGACCTTATGCTACTAGACAAAAATTGAAAAATAATTTAAAAAAAAAAAAATGAAAAAAAAAATGAAAAAAAAATGAAAAAAAAAAAAAATTTAAAAAAAAAAAAAAAAAAAAAAATGGAAAAAAAAATGAAAAAAAAAAAAAAAAAAAAAATGAAAAAAAAAAAATAAAATAAAATGAAAAAAAAAAAAAAAAAACAAAAAAAAAAAAGTTTAAAAATAATAATGCTTGCTATTGGAGACCAGATTTTTTTTTAATAGTCCTATATTTATCTACAAAAATCTGCACAGGTCCACATAATGCCACAATATTTTCAACACAGTACCCAATGTAGTGATTTACCTGTATAAATTACCTGGTCAGCAGTGGTCAAGCACTGGACATCTGCACATGCTAGCCTATGCTAGCACATGGTTCTCCCAGTTTCTATTGTTCTCTCTACAGGTAAGGTGTACAGAGCACACGAGAAAAGGTGTACAGAGCAGACGAGAAAACAGGTCTTCATGCATTATTGTCCAGTTTGTAGAATGCGCAAAACAAAAAAGGGAGATAACTCAAAAATTAGCTACGCAAGAGTTGTCATTCTTGTGCGCGAGACACCTCCGGGTCGTGGTCTATGCATGTGTGAAGTTTCATGAAAATATTCCAAAGGGTGGTCGAGTTATGCTCCGGACAGGAAATCAGTGAGCGAAAACAAAAAAGGGAGATAACTCAAAAATTAGCTATGCAAGAGTTGTCATTCTTGTTGCTGCACGACACACCTTCGGTTCGTGGTCTAATGGAATGTGTTAAGTTTTATAAAAATATTCCAAAGGGTGGTCGAGTTATGGTCAATCAGTGCGCAAAACAAAAAAGGGAGATAACTCAAAAATTAGCTATGCAAGAGTTGTCATTCTTTTGTGCGTGACACACCTTCGGGTCGTGGTCTATGCATGTGTAAAGTTTCATGAAAATATTCCAAAGGGTGGTGGAGTTATGCTCCGGACACGAAATCAGTGCGAGAAACAAAAAAGGGAGATAACTCAAAAATTAGCTATGCAAGAGTTGTCATTCTTGTGCGCGACACACCTTTGGGTCGTGGTCTATGCATGTGTGAAGTTTCATGAAAATATTCCAAAGGGTGTTCGAGTTATGCTCCGGACAAGAAGTGTCTGCGGCGGACGCGGACGCGGCGCGCTGTCAAATCCATAGTATCCCCCGACGGAGTCCGGGGGATACAATTATGTTTGTAAAACATGGATATGCCCCCTTGGCATACTTGACAAAATGGCTAAATGTTTCAGCGACATTTGAAAGGTGACAAAGGTCAAGGTCATGTTAATGGTTGCGAGAGTGTGTGACAAATGCTCAGGTGATTCATGTGTCCAAGTATTGAAGCATTGAAGCAATTATTCATGTAATATTGAAGATAAAACATGTTGGAGAAACTGTTACAAACGTTTTGACGTAACAAAATGGCAAATTGTTTCAGCGACATTTCAAGGTGACAAAGGTCAAGGTCATTATTAAAGGTGGCGCAAGTGTGTGACAAATATTCAGGTGATTCAAGTGTCCTAGTATTGAAGCAATCCTTCGCATGATATTGAAGATGTAACATGTTGGAGAAACACAAACATTTCAACATAAATGTACAAGGATGGACGTACGGACGTATGGAACCCCAACAGCAACGCAATATACCCCATTTTCTACCACATAGGGGGGCATAAAAAGTATGAATATAATGTTGCCAACTATCAGAATTACTTACATGAGGTAATTTATGATTTATAGCTTGACAGTACATTACATTTTTGGCGAGAAAATGTTGATGATAAATTATATATATTATATAAAACCTTGTGGGTTTAACGTCCCCTCGGTTTAAAGTCTCATCTGAAAGACAAAACGTATCTTTAATCATCAGCCATGCGGCGGTACATACACGTGCTGATGGTCTTGCGTCGTTTCTTCGGTGGTGCGGGAGTCATTATTGTGGCCCCTCTCTGGATATGGTAGTGTTTCACATGTGAGTCAAGCAACTGCTTCTTACGGAAGCCCTTGGTGCAGTCCGGGTACGTGCACTTGTAGCGGTTGTGGTCCGGCTCAACCACAAATGCCTTCGCTGGAACCAGGGGCGGGAATGTGCCGAGAGCTATAATGAATGGTGAATGGATTTAAAATCCCTGCAACAGATAAGGTCTTATAGAAACGGGACCTTGGTTTCAAGTCTCATCCGAACGACCAGTGGGATGGAAATACTATGAAAGTATTTTTCATGCCTAGAGCGGGATTGAACCCACAACCACTGGTATTGAAGGTCAGTGCTCCAACCTACAATCCATCCCTGAGAGCTATGAATTTACCAAGATGAAGAGTAGAATCAACATATGCCACACACTACCTTTTCTCAAGAACGGTCAACAAATACCACAAGCCCAATTTCTCCTTGTCACAGTTGACTTCTTTGACTGAACCCCTTCAACCCGAAAGGCAGAAAATCCTAAACACCAGCCATTATGCCCACGATGAAGGGGTCAATTATTCAATTATTTTGATAATAAAGTTGTCGAAGAATAAAGAGGTTGTCAGAGAGAGAATCAAAGTGAAAGTGATTGGAATTAACGTCCCAGCAACAGCTAATGTCATACAGAGAAAGGACTACAGTATTATCTGACAAACCAGTGGGAAGGAAATACTATGCAAGTAGCTGCACGCCGAGGATAAGGATTGAACTCACAACCTCCGGAATTGAAGTCCAATGTCAAATCCCCTAGGCCACGGCCCATCCCTAGGAGAGATAATCAGCTCCAACTTACTGGTATACGAGGCTGCAGGCGTCTGTGTATCGTCGACAGCCGAACTGTAGACACTGACCCCAGGCTGAACCTCCAACTTCACACACATCGGTACCAGCTTCGTATTCTCAGGCTGTAGTTAAGCAAAAAATCAGTCACACCAATTGAGGATGTACTACTCAAAGTCATTTGATCTTGACCATGACAAAATAAGTATTGTATATGCATTTCAAGACAATCCGACTTTAATAGGGTTGCAGAGATGTTTACATGAATGTTTTTGCCCTTGTAATTTGACCTTGACCTTGAGCACAGGGGCCACATGGGTGGGCTATAGAATGAAAATATGGATGATGACAAATAAGCATATCACAAGTTTCAAGCCAATCCGACTTTCAGTAACAGAGATAGTAAGGCCATAAAAACCTTAATAGAAATCTCGGACAGCCAGATGAACAGACGGACATTCAGAGTGGCGACTATATGTAACCCAAACTGTCATACAGGGCAGGGCTCCAGATAAGGAATTAGTAATTGAGTATTTTCACTCCATCATTTCTGAAGCAATTGGGTATTTCAAAATTTTAATTGGGTAAAATAAATCACACTACTGTTTACACATCAACAGACAGCAATTATTGAATTAGTTTGCTTCGAAATGAAAACAAATCTTGGCATTTCATTTGAAATACCAAGATGTGTTTTCATGGAAAATAAGAAACATCCGCCATATATTTGTGGTCTGGTTATTGTTTTCTGCAGCATGATAAAGGTACCACAAAACTGTTATTGCTTTTTGATACTCGCTACTTCAGATTTCAATTGGATTTTTCGGCAATTTTAATTGGGTATTTACGCAAATACACAGCTTATCTGGAGCTCCGCAGAGACAGAGCTCGGTTTGAAAAGTGACAGTTAATGGGTTTAACGTTTCAGAAACAGCTAAGGTCATACAGAACGGGACCTAGGTTTGAAAAGTGACAGTTAATGGGTTCAACATCACAGCAACAGCCAAGGTCATACAGAACGGGACCTCGGTTTGAAAAGTGACAGTTAATGGGTTTAACATCCCAGCAACAGCTAAGGTCATACAGAACGGGACCTAGGTTTGAAAAGTGACAGTTAATGGGTTTAACATCACAGCAACAGCTAAGGTCAAACAGAACGGGACCTCAGTTTGAAAAGTGACAGTTAATGGGTTTTAACATCCCAGCAACAGCTAAGGTCATACAGAACGGGACCTCGGTTTGAAAAGTGACAGTTAATGGGTTTAACATCCCAGCAACAGCTAAGGTCATACAGAACGGGACCTCGGTTTGAAAAGTGACAGTTAATGGGTTTAACATCCCAGCAACAGCTAAGGTCACAGAACGGGACCTAGGTTTGAAAAGTGACAGTTAATGTTTAACATCACACAGCAACAGGGCTAAGGTTCATACAGAACGGGACTCCAACGATTTGAAAAGTGACAGTTTAATGGGTTAACATCCCAGCAACAGCTAAGGTCAAACAGAAACGGGACCTCAGTTTGAAAGTGACAGTTAGAATGGGTTTTAACATCCCAGCAAGCACTAAGGGTTTCATACAAGGAAGAAACGGGACCTCGTTTGAAAAAGAAAAGACAGTTAATGGGTTTAACATCCCCAAGCAACAGCTAAGGTCATACAGAACGGGGACCTCGGTTTGAAAAGTGACAGTTAATGGGTTTAAAATGGGTTTACATCCCTGCAACAGCTAAGGTCATACAGAACGGACCTCAGTTTGAAAAGAGACAGTTAATGGGTTTAACATCCCAGCAACAGCTAAGGTCATACAGAACGGGACCTCGGTTTGAAAAGTGACAGTTAATGGGTTTAACATCCCAGCAACAGCTAAGGTCATACAGAACGGGATCTCGGTTTGAAAAGTGACAGTTAATGGGTTTAACATCCCAGCAACAGCTCAGGTCATACAGAACGGGACCTCGGTTTGAAAGAGACAGTTAATGGGTTTAACATCCCAGCAACAGCTAAGGTCATACAGAACGGGACCTCGGTTTGAAAAGAGACAGTTAATGGGTTTAACATCCCAGCAACAGCTAAGGTCATACAGAACGGGACCTCGGTTTGAAAAGTGACAGTTAATGGGTTTAACATCCAGCAACAGCTAAGGTCATACAGAACGGGACCTCGGTTTGAAAAGTGACAGTTAATGGGTTTAACATCCCAGCAACAGCTAAGGTCATACAGAACGGGACCTCGGTTTAAAAAGAGACAGTTAATGGGTTTAACATCCCAGCAACAGCTAAGGTCATACAGAACGGGACCTCGGTTTGAAAAGTGACAGTTAATGAATGGGTTTAACATCCCAGCAACAGCTAAGGTCATACAGAACGGGACCTCGGTTTGAAAAGTGACAGTTAATGGGTTTAACATCCCAGCAACAGCTAAGGTCATACAGAGATGGAACCTCTGTTTAAAGTCTCAACCGAAAGACTAGTGCAATGGAAAAACTATGAAAGCATAACTCTGGATGGATCGGGAATACAGCCAAATAATTTATGTTACACACTCCTGCATGATGTATACAGTGTATGAAGAGTATTGGCTGAAAACTGTAGACGTAGTCCGCTGACAGGCAAAGACAGACAGATGGATAGACAGGTGTAATTTATAATGCCCTCCCCACACCCTGATTGTCGTCCAGTAGTTTTACATTAATAGCATACATGCACTTATTACTTATTCCTACTTTGTACGCATCATTATTTATTGAACTGTTCATAATATTTAATAAATGTGCACATTTGTCAAAACGTAACAATAACATCGCAGAGCTTATCTGTTTAGCGTCCCGGTTTAGCGAGGATTTACCAACTTGGTAATAAATTTTATTTAACTCCATCAGTTTTTACCACTTATCGATCCCAGAAAGGAGTACATTCTTGAATCATATGATGCACTCGTTTTGAACAAAAAAGGTCAAAGGTATTATCACCAATTAAACTGTCAGAGGCAGTTATTTATGGTTAAATATTCTAAAAGTGTGTGAATATAGAATGTTATAAGGTCCTAGGCATTATCATCAATCAAACTGAGGAAGTTATTTCTGGTTAAATATTCTAAATGTGTGTGAATATAGAATGTTATCAGGTCAAAGGTATTATCACCAATCAAACTGAGGCAGTTATTTGTCGTTAAATATTCGAAAAGTGGGTGATGCCCAGTACAGCCACTAGTTAATAGCCTACCTTTGGTGGGTCGTAGTCTGTCTGGGTAGACATGGGCTCAGACTTGACGAATGCTGGAATGCGAACTGGTTCTGCCTCCAATGATTTCCGGTGGCCGGACAAATTTGCCCCCTCCGTAACTTTCTTCCTAACCTGCCCAGCCAAGTCCTCCGAAGATCTTCGTTTGCTGGGCTCCTTCACCTTCTTCTGAGTGTCATCCGAAATTCTCCTCGCCGGGGATTTCTCCACAGAACCTGGATAACAGTCAGATTGTTGTTTTAAGGTTCGTTCAGCAACGTCATATGAGACACGCCATGTGATTTTGTACCTTCAGATCTTTGCATAATTTCATTAAATACATTTACAAAAATTTTCATAAATAAAGTCAAAAGTTGACAAAATTTTCACAGTAGCGTGTACTTTAGACGCCATTTACAGAAAATATTGTAAATTTTGTGTCCAGTTCATTAATGAAACAACATGGCAGGCTTCTAACAAGCAATATAGATCGTTATAAAGCTACAGGAGTATGCTATTTGATAAGGAGCTACATTGGTCACAGACCCCATAATACCCATTTCTCCAGACACAGCCACATATGAGACACGCCATGTGATTTTGTACCTTCGGATATGTGCTTAATTTCATTAAATACGTTTTAAAACAAAATTTACAATATTTTTCATAAATAAAGTCAAAAGTCGACAAAATTTCAGAATTCCGCATGTACTTTTGACACCATTTACAAAAAATATTGTAAATTTTGTAAACGTATTTAACCCTTAGACCGCTACTCACAACAATCGTCGTCTGCTGTTGCTTTTTATCTTGCCTTATTTCTCAATAAAAACATGGTTAGACAGCCCTTCAGAATCATTTCCAATGGAAATGATTCTGAAGTGCTGTCAAAGCATGTTGTAAATTGTTCTAAAGTGCCGACAAAGCATGTTTTGATGATAAAAATGGAAAATAGAAAATAAACAGCAGACGACAAAAAAATTAAGATAGCGGTCTAAGGGTTAATGAAATTACGCAGACGTCTGAAGGTACAAAATCACATGGCTCGTCTCATATGTGTATGTGACTGGAGAAGTAGGGCGTATGATATTTGAGATAGCATTATTTGTCTCATTAAGTAAACTCACCTCTGTAAATATCACATGCATTCTAACAACATTACCATTTACTGATGTTCTATGTTAGGAGAAAAATTCATATAAGCTCCCTAACTTGTTTTCTATCCTTATTCAGTCACTGTATAAGTATTTTAGAGGCATACATGTATACAATCCAAAATACAATCTTCTTACTGTCTGTTTCACGAAAGCTGCCCAAATTTTACGGCCATATAAACAATTCAAACAATATTATTTTCGATAATATTAAATTAAAGGAAAATTTAAAAATGAGCCTTCTTTTTATTTCGAGAAATTTGGTCAAATATTCATTTTATTGCGAAAAACAATGTCCCCATGTTAAATCCCCATAGACATCTTCACAGAGTGAAGATGTCTATGGGAATTTAACATAGGGAAATTCTTTAGAATTTCAGAAATACTGGGCCGATTTTTAAAATTTAACTTTTGTTTTCTTAGTTTGATCATTTCCAAGCTATCTAGCTAGGTTTCTGTGTGTCAATTTCCAATTTTGTTCGTTTTTTTACTCCTCCCACAACTCTTTTTCCCCCATGGTAAATTCCTATAGAGAAATCAATTTTTCGAAATAAAATCAATATTTAACCAAATTTCACGAAATAAAAAGAAGGCTCCTTCTTAAATTTTGATAAAATTTAACATTATCAAAAAAATATTGTATTTGCATTGTCTATATAGACGTAAAATTTGGGCAGGTTTCGTGAAACAGACAGTAAACCTTTTCAACATTACAGACAATAAGTCCACTCACGCAAACACTGTAGATCCAATTGAGCCGGCGCATTAGCTGATTCATGGTTAATGCTAATACTCTTAGCTATCTACTCACATACATATTGTCTACCTATACTTTGTGTTATCAATATAAAATGGATAGTCTTTCTCAGTTTATTTCCAGAGAGAAATGCAAGCGTGTCATTAAATCAGTCAGAATACCATACAAAATATTCGACTATACATGTTGCCACGTTTTACCAATACAGCGTGCATTTCTATGCAGGTTTTCTCTCTGAAAACGCCATGTTTGTGGACACTCGTCACTGCGTCCATGATGCTCGACATATGTGATAATCACCATGTCACTATGATGTCAGAAAATGCAGTGACATAATATAGAGAATAGTAGGTTAGTGCCGTGAATGGGAAAAAATATCTGGCAAGGCTTAGGATGGGCGAGGCTCTACCGAGCCCATCCCGTTTCCGTGCCGTGCCAGATATTTTTTCCCATTCACGGCACTTACTACTATTCTATTTATCCCGTAACAACACCTACACATAGCTTTAAAATGCAAAAGATAACTCCAGCCACATCCTCAACATCGGAGAATCGACTGGAGTGATAACCGCATCACAACTTTTATTGTTGCTACGCACACAGAAAAATAAGTCTGTGCCTTTTGGAAGCAAACATCGCTTAATGTCACGGTAGTTTGGCATATTTCACACAAAAACATTTTTACACGTATTTCTACTTTTAATAATGTCGAGAATCATGAATATTAAAGTATATTTAATAATTACACAGCTGTGTAAACACGTGTGTTCATGAGATTTTGGAGCGGCAACTTATTCGTTGAGTTTCAAACACACTGTCACTGGCAGATATTTTACAATTAACAGCATGTACAGTTACTGTTTGTATACATGGAAGTTGTTGATGTTCAGTGTGGCTCCGGCAAATAGTGACTGGACATATTGCTGATTCGTATTACTGGATATTGTCAGCGATTGAAGTGCGACACCACTCTGCCTCTGGCCAGTCTGGGTATGTAAAGTTTCATTTTCACACGTGTTTGCACTTGTCATAGCCATAGCAGAATTCCCATTGCAGCACACACATCAGCACTGATCTCTACTACTTCAACACCAACATGTTCAGCACTGCCACTACCACAAATATCGTCCCAGAAAATGTCAAATGTTCCTGGATCTAAATAATCAGACATCTTTTTTTTTTTAAATAATTTTCCAAGCTCAAGTAGAATTTATAATTTATCAATGTTTTTGCTTTTTCCAATTTTATTCTTGCTTGCAGAAGACAGCAAAATACAATGGATTGTGGGACTTGGAAGGCTGCCAGTTAATGCAGCAAAAATGTAAACAAATACTCTTTAAGTAGATGTATTTTAATTTGTTTTTGTTTTCTTTCTTTCTGGTACTTTTTTTATTATCATTTCACATTATTTCATAAGTAAGTGCCAAATCTCAAATGTCATGTGCATCAAATTTCCAAATTTGGTTATGATCAATCAGGTAGAACTAGAGTTATTGAGTGGACAGGGTACGTAAATTACAAGAGCTGTAGGAGAACAGCATAGCTCGACTACGAGGGTTGTACACATAGCTTGACAAACAAGGTGGCCGCGGCCTGCATAAAAACCTTAACCAAGGTTGACTAAAAACCTTAACCAAGGGAAATTAAGTAAGTAATTCAATGTTAAATGTAGGTCAATGTGGCCGCGGCCTGCATAAAAACCTTAACCAAGGTTGACTGAAAACCTTAACGAAGGGAAATTAAGTAAGTAATTCAAGGTTAAATGTAGGTCAATGTCAGATATAGGTCAGGGGTTATTGATGTACATCACTAGGAGATGAAGTTTTCCAAGTATGGTTGCTGTAGGCCCAGGAATATTCCATATACAAGCTTGACTAAAAACCTTAACCAAGGGGAAATAAGAAAGTAATCCAAGAATAAAAGTACGTCAAGGTCAAATATAGGTCAGGGATTATTGATGTACATCACTAGGAGAAGTTGTCCAGGAGTATTGCATCAGACTAAAAACCTTAACCAAGGGGAATTAACCAAGTAATTCAAGAGGAAATGTAGGTCAAGGTCAAATATAGATCAGGGGTTATTGATGTACATCCCTATGAGAAAAGGTTGTCCAAGTATGGTGTCTGTATGCACAATAGTATTCCATGTACAAGCGTGACTAAAAACCTTAACCAAGGTTGACTAAAAACCTTAACCAAGGGGAATTAACTAAGTAATTCAAGGTTAAATGTAGGTGAGTGGTTGTTGATGTACATCACTAGGAGATGAAGTTGTCCAAGTATGGTGGGTGTAGGGCCAGGAATATTCCATATACAAGCTTGAGCTTGACTAAAAAAACCTTAACCAAGGGGAATTAAGTAAGTATTCAAGAGGAAATGTTAGGTCAAGGTCAAATATAGATCAGGGGTGGGATTGATGTACATCCCTATGAGAAAAGGTTGTCCAAGTATGGTGTCTGTATGCACAATAGTATTCCATGTACAAGCTTGACTAAAAACCTTAACCAAGGTTGACTAAAAACCTAAACCAAGGGGAATTAAGTAAGTAATTCAAGAGGAAATGTAGGTCAAGGTCAAATATAGATCAGGGGTTATTGATGTACATCGCTATGAGAAAAGGTTGTCCAAGTATGGTGTCTGTATGCACAATAGTATTCCATGTACAAGCTTGACTAAAACCTTAACCAAGGTTGACCTAAAAACCTTAACCAAGGGGAATTAACTAAGTAATTCAAGAGGAAATGTAGGTCAAGGTCAAATATAGATCAGGGGTTATTGATGTACATCACTAGGAGATGAAGTTGTGTAAGTATGGTGGGTGTAGGGCCAGTAGTATTGCATATACAAGGTTGACTAAAAACCTTAACCAAGGCGTGACGGTGACGCCGACGCCGGGGTGACAACATAAGCTCTACTTATTCTTCGAATAGTCGAGCTAAAAATGATCACCAAGAGGCAGTAAGTCATCGGAAATAATTGAAAATCAATAGGGATCTTTGTGTTGGCGTGATAAACATGTATTCTGAATTTGGTTACGAACCGTCCAGTAGAATTTATTATCGAGTTATAAATAGGCTTCTTCATCTTGCCGTGATAAATATGTATACCAAATTTGGTTATGATCTGTCAAGTACAACTTTAATAAAGCGTGACAAGCTGTGCCCGCCCGTACAAGGTGAAAACATAATACAAACGGGCATATACAAATGATCTGCATGGAATAGTCCAAAAATTAGCATGGAAAGTTGGATGTTTAGGGGTGAAAGGGTTAACTACAGTCACAATCCCTCCCACAATTCCCATATGAACATGTTGGTCTCACCTATCTCAAGCACACTACCTGGTGTGACAGAGTCTTCCAACTTGAGTTTGGCCTTCTTGAGAACGGTTTCGTCCACAGGCTGAATCTGGAAACTCTGAAATTGCAAGTAACCGACAATCAAGAATTGATGGAATTCCATGATATTTTCACTTGTCCAGTCAACACAGACATGAAAAACAGCTAAATATAGCTTGTGTATGTGTTGTGCCAGGCTCCTAATGTCAGGGTCACAGGTTCGATTCCCACATACAGCAAACAAAAATATTTTAATTTTAATCTTAGCAGCAAATGAGAACGTTATATATTTAAACGATATACAATCATTGAGTACCATAATTAGTTCATGCTTTCAAGGTTTCTGATAAGACCACAACCATGCACAAATAGCTTTAATAGTTTTATTGCTGGTGTTAAAGCTATTTTTCTCATTGGACATTTTCAACTAGAGGCGAAAATCTGTTCACACCAATGTATTGCATATCTTCATGTTCACTGCTCTTTCGAATGTCAATACTGAAGTCATGGGATAAACACAATCTCAAACTTGCTTCCATTCAATATGAGATTTATGAACTTAAGCAATTTTGGTTGTTTCATAAATCAAATGGAAACTTGTTTGAGATCCTGTATTTATTGTTTCATAGCAAATAGTGTTATGGTTAAGTGTACTTTTGTAACCTAGCTTAAATACATTGTAACAGATAAACACCAATATGTATACTATAATGTACCAAACCTGCTTGAATTCTGGAGGCATGGCTCGCAAGTTGATTGGCTGTACTTGCTTCTTGAAGCCATCATAGAAAACCACTTCATATGATCCTGTGGAGAGAGTTAAAAGTGAAAGTGAATTGATTTTATGTCACCGCAACAACTAAGGTAATGTAGGAATGGGACCTCAGTTTTATCCAGATTACCAGCAGCCTATTTCACCAACATTGCAAAGTATACTAATCTAGCAAAGTACACTTTGAGGGAGAAATTTTCAATTTAAGGATAAATTTTATTAATTTTATTATACTGAATTTATTACATTATCACAGCCATTTTGGCTGTGATAATGTAATAAATTCAGTATAATAATTCTGCATACTTTCCATCATCAAATATATGCAGTCGTTAGTTCTATACGACATAATGCATTTCGGGAAAAATAAATGATTACTCCCTCAAAGTATACTTTGCCAGATAAGTATACTTAGCAATTGTGATGAAATCGGCTACAGAGGAAGGGAAATACAGTTAAACCTGTGAATAAAGGCCAGCCATGGGAAGAGAAAAATATGGCCTCTGTTCACAGGTGGTGTTTGTAGGGTCATTTATGTAGTACATGTAATTGAGTAATTGGGAAAACAAACGTATGGCTGCTATAGACAGGTAAATGCTATTCAGATGTGGCCTTTAGCACGGGTTCGACTGTACTATGAAAGTATTTTTCACGCCTAGGTGTGGATTGAACTCGCAACCTCTAATCCAGTGACATAAAGTCCAAACACTACCTTCCGGCTCTACCAAGACCTGGGGGGGCATTTCACTAAACTTTGTACGACTAAAATGCAAAATTAGGACAGTCTGTAATTTTCACATTAACAATGTTTTCTTGTAAACAATTATTGGATTTACATTTATTGAGCATAGGCTGCATATCAGCCTATGCTAAATAAATGTAAATCCATCCATTGAAATTTACAGACGATTCTAAATTTGCACTTACAAACATTTTAATCGTACAAAGTTTAGTGAAACGGACCACAAGGGCATAATAATATATTTCCAATTCTCCATACGCCTAAAAGTGTTTTCCGAATGTAATGGGTTAAAAAGACAGTAAATCCCATTCATGGCATGAGCATTGTACGTTCAGGATTGAAATTGCTAAATTTGTCGAAAAATAAATAACTTTATCCTGATCTGGAACCAGGTACTCCTACAGTAAACAGGCCTTATGACATTTGACGTTAGTCTAGCTCCTGGTATACTAGCACAATTCGGCAGCTGGATAAGGATTTATTCAGGGCTCCAGATAAGGAATTTGTAATTGAGTATTATCACTCCATCATTTCTGAAGCAATTGGGTATTTAAAATGTTAATTGGGTAGAATATAATCACACTACTGTTTACACATCAGCAGACAGCAACTGTTGAATGGTTTGCTTCGAAATGAAAACATGTCTTGGCATTTCATTAGAATTGTCTCATTGGAGACAATTCTAATGAAATACCAAGATGTATTTTCATGGAAAATAAGAAAAATATGCTATATCTGTGGTCTGTTTATTGTTTTCTGCAGCATGATGAAGGGTACCAAATTATTTTTATTGCTTTTTGATACACGCTACTTCTGATTTCAATTGGGTTTTTGGAAATTTTAATTGGGTATTTAAGCAAATACGCAGCTTATTTGGAGCTCTGATTTATATGAGTGTTTATAAGCGAAACTGGTGTATCAATGAATGAATGGTGTGGCAACTGTGCAGACCCTGAGCCGACTACACAGATTAATTAGTCAGAAACTCAGAATTATAAACAAGGACTTGTTATCACTAGGCCTTGATAATATAAAACAAGAGGCCCAAATGGGCCTGTATCACTCACCTAAAAGCCTCCATAGTGGTCATCTTGATTTCACAAAGACTCTTCACTTACAACTTCAAATGTTCCACAGAATTTGTTGGTACCTTCTGATATAACATATATTGCGAATGTGCATGTGATTTACTGCTATACCTTCGATTTGATATATAAAAGGACCATATTCGGTCAAAAATAAAATTTGACCCCTATTTGACCCCTCGGGCAATGACCATTTTTGACCCAGAGTCCACCATATGAACAAATCTGAATCAGCGTTAACTATCGATCATTCACACCAAGTTTCGTCGAAATCGGCCTGGAGGTTTGTGAGAAGATTTTTTGACAATCTGACCTACTTTTCAACGGCGAACATCTTGGATTGGTGATGACCTCCATTTTAACAAAAATGAACAGGCTTCACCCACAGACCATTACAGTTAAGTTTGGCCAATATCGGCCAAGCAGTTCACAAGAAAAAGACTTTGTTTGAAATCTTTAGAAAAGAATGACCTTTTGAACTATCAGTGGCCATCTTGGATGACGTAATCATCTGATTTAGACAAAAAATTCTCCAGAGTGATCGTCTCGTCAATACCTTCGATTTGATATATTATATGACTATATTCGGTTTAAAAATAAAAATTTACCCCTATTTGACCCTCGAGCCACGCCCATTTTTGACCCAGGGGCCACCATATGAACAAATCTGAAACAGCGCTAACTATCGATCATTCATACCCAGTATCGTCGAAATTGGCCTGGCGGTTCGTGAGAAGAAGATTTTTTTAAGAATTTGACCTACTTCTCAACGGCAGCCATCTTGGATTTGGTGATGACCTCCATTTTAACAAAAATGAACAGGCTTCAACCACAGACCATTACAGTTAAGTTTGGCCAATATCGGCCAAGCAGTTTACAAGAAAAAGACGTTTGAAATCTTTAGTAAAAGAATGACCATTTTGAACTATCGGTGGCCATCTTAGATGACGTAATCATATGATTTAGACAAAAAATGTTCCAGAGTGATTGTCTCGTCAATACCTTCGATTTGACTATTGGTTATTATGACCCTATTTGACCCCATCGGGCGACGCCCATTTTTGACCCAGGGCCACCATATGAACAAATCTGAAACAGCGCTAACTATCGATCATTCATACCAAGTATCGTCGAAATCGGCCTGGCAGTTCGTGAGAACAAGATTTTTTAAGAATTTGACCTATTTTTCCATGGCGGCCATCTTGGATTGTCGATGACCTCCATTTTAACAAATCTGAAATGGCATCACCCATATATCATCCCTGTGAAGTTTAACCAATATCGGCTCAGCAGTTCGGGAGAAGAAGATGATTGAAAATGTTCACGGACGGACGGACGACGGACACTTTGCCATAACAATAGCTCACATGAGCTTTGCTCAGGCGAGCTAAAAAAATATAAAATGTGTTCATAGAACATGGATGCCTCACCTACCGCTTTGACAGTAAACAAGCTCAAACAAAAACTTTAACCAAGGGAAATAACTATGTAAATATTACAATTGTAGGTCAAGGTCACAAAAGGGTCATTTGATTCATAGTGGGTTGTGGTGCACATCACTAGTTAATGATACTGTGCAAGTATGGTGGCAGTATATCTAGTACTATTGAAGATACAAGCTGAAACAAAAACATTAACATTGTGACAGATGGGACGGACGGACAAGGGTAACACTAAATACCCCTTCCACTATCGTGGTGTGGCATAAAATGTCAACATAAGTCCCCCGTGACCTTGGCCATGGGTGTTCAGATGTGGGGCATATACAAAACAAAGCACAATTCCTAAACACACACCATGACCAAATATTACTAAAATCAGTTATTAAGTACCATTGGTCAGCAGTGCCGTGATCTTGGCAGGGTACATCTTACAGTCGGTCCACTTGGCCATCACCTGCTCCCCCACCTTGTGGTCCTACAACACATGTACATGTCGGTTATGGAGGGGCAACCCCATTTTGGTAGATTGATTGGGGTTTTATATCTGTTCAACAGCAAGGTCATAGACAGACGAGAATGCATGTGTACGATACAAGTACCATACTGAGGACACCCCTAATACTGCAACGGCTCGTCTTCAATATAAACACTAGAGATATTGATTGATTGTGGATTTTACTTCTGTTAATATACAGATGGGAATGTACAGGGGGTGTATGATACACTCAGCATTGAAATTACAATTAAGGCTTTCAACAATGAAAGACAGTACCCAGGGGTGCGTTTCACTAAACTTTGTACGACTAAAATTATGAGTCTGTAAATTTCACATTAACAATGTTTTGTAAACAATTATTGGATTTACATTTATTGTGCACAGGCTGCATATGCAGCCTATGCTCAATAAATGTAAATCCATCAATTGAAATTTCCAGACGATCCTAAATTTGCACTTACGAACATTCTAGTCATACAAAGTTTAGTGAAATGGGCCCCTGATCTGGTGCCAGGTACTCTTATTACACCATATCACTTAGCCCTAGGTCTGAATCCCAGATTCACCGTTAAGATATGAATCCTTAAGGAATAATTGACCATTAAGATATGCAGACCGTCCCATCCTCCAGCTAGTCTGATAGAAGGTTTAACCTGATATATGGTATACTCCGTGTCTTGTCACAGATGAGCTTCAATTTCACAGCAGAGGCTGAAATGAATTCCACATCTGGCGGCCATTTCACTAAACCTTGTACGACTAAAATGTTTGTAAGTGCAAACTTATGATAGTCTGTAAATTTCACATTAACAATGTTTTCTTGTAAACAATTATTGGATTTACGTTTATTGAGCATAGGCTGCATATGCAGCCTATGCTCAATAAATGTAAGTCCATCAATTGAAATGTTCCATAAATAATGGTGAACTTATAGAAAAAGCCACCTTTTCCCATTGACCACTTCAATTTTTCCTAAGGCCATGGACATCTCCCATACTCTGGTCTAAATTACTGCCTCACCCCTTTGTGCCTCCTGTTTCTATCTTTCCGCTCAGAGTGCCGGACGAGTGGACCAATACGCTCAGAGGTCATGTCGAGCCACTCGTCGTAGCGTCGGTTCCAGCCGTCAAAGTGGATCAGCACCTGCAGGTCGTCCTCATTGATCTCCACAATCTTCGCCGGGAACCTGTCAACAAACGGGGAACCAAACATGGAGACAGTGCGACTCTGTGATAAAAACAGACTATATTTATTCTCCACAATCTTCGCTGGGAACCTGCCAATAGACAAGTGAACATGCAGAACAATGTGAGTCACTATGAGAGTAATAGAGCAGAGCTCCAGATAAGGAATTGGACAATGGGTAGTGGTACACATACGTTTTGAAACAAGTTTAATAAATATCATAGCAACTCAACACAAATACATTCTATATATTGTATCATCACGGCCGTAGACACCACCACGGCAGCCCCAGCGTGCCGTGGCACTATTTTGGCTCTAGAACACAGGAAACACCATTTTGAGGGTCTAAATTGAATTTGTTTATGGGAGAGGGCCCCAGATCATCCATGACCCTCCACTCACTGCCGTGGCATTATTTTTCTCACCGCTACGGGCCTGATATTATATATATTGAAGATGTACTGATCACCAACATTTTTTTAAGTAGAGGTCTCATTTGTATATTTAATACACTAGCGTCTTATGATTGAACATATCTTGTTGCAAGGAAATTTTATAAGCAAGGGTTCAGACTAACCAGAAATGCGATATGTCCCATTTCTCCAGTCACACCCACAGTAACAACCCATTTGAACATTACCATTTGTGCATAAAATCCATAGCCTCAATCCTTTCTCCCTTCCTCCAAGAAATTCCAATTCGAATTGGGAAACTGGAATTCTTCACGGAGTCCGATGATGTTGAGATGTTGTCAAACTCGATCAGTCGCCTACTTGGTGTGCTTTTATCAGAACATAGTGACACAGACGTATCGCTATGACTGGCTGGAGTCTCTGGACCTGAAAATAGGAAATCGCTGGGTCATTTTATAACAGAATGGATTGAAAGGTCCACAGCTACGGTCATACAGAAACGGGACTTCGGTTTTAAGTCTCATCCGAAAGACTGGTGGGATGGACATACTATTATTTTGTTTATGCCTAGGGTGGGGATTGAATGGACAACCTCAGGTATTGAAGTCCAGTGCTCTAACCTCTAGAACTCATCACATCCCCCTGGTTATTTTAAAACTGTTGTGAATATTTACGAGAAGTTCATACAAGAACTTCAAGGTCACACCGACAGCAGATCATGAAATGTAAATCTTTGTTTCATGCTTCAAATGAGACACGCCATGTGATTTTGTACCTTTGGACATCTGCGTAATTTCATGAAATACGTTTACAAATTTACAATATTTTCCGTAAATGGCGTCAAAAGTTGACAAGATTTTCAGAGTACATGCAAAATTATATTCTGCACGTGCACTGAACATTTTGTCAAGTTTTGACTTCATTTATGAAAATTATTGTAAATTGTGTAATATTATTTAATGAAATTACGCAGATGTCCTAAGGCACAAATTCACATGGCGTGTCTCATTTGAAGCATGAAACAAAAATTTACATTTCATGTTCTGCTGTCGGTGTGATCACATTGCATGGATGAGCAGGCTGCACTTTCCTCACAGCCAGAATGTGTCAGATTGTGAACCATTTTGGGTTTGCTTACTATCTGGCAAACTAATATGCTGGCTGAGATATATATATGGATTATCTTATCCCATTTGGTTCGAATATACTTTCAACCATAAATATCTAAACAAGCAAATCTTCGCCATATAAAGGGTATTCCAATTGGTATTGCAGGTTTACAATGTTCGCCATATAATCATTTTAATAATGGACAGGAGAGAACAATCTGTACCACATGTAATTTTCTGTACCTGAATTAATCATTTCCACAGCAATTATCAGTCAGAACACAAACTCTATAACATGCAATTTTCAGTACCTGCAGTTATCAGCTTCCCAGTACCATCAGTCAATAAACAAACTCTACCATGTGTAATTTTCCGTACCTGACGTAATCAGCTCCACTGTATCATCAGTCAGGTCCATTGGATCGCTAGTCAGATCGACACACTCATCAACAGGTGCTTCAACACACTCAGCAAATCCACCACCTGTCAGATCCACTATCTCACTACGCTCCGTGTCCACCATGTTGGTAGGCGCATCTGTTGAAGTAAGGCTAGCTTCTACAGCATTTTCAGTATTTTCTACAGCCTCATCGGTATTGTCACCTTTTTGACACTCAATGGCTACTGATTCGTTTGTGGTGACTAGCGTTGTCACGACATTGTCGTCAGCTTCGGTCGAGACTCCAGATTGGCTATCAATATCCGACATTGTTGCAATTTCTGCAATGAAACAATTATCATAGTTCTGACAACAAATTCATGAACATTTTCCACCATACCATCTGTTTCATGACTTTATGCACATATCCAGGGCTAAACAATTAACTCGCAACGCTTGGATTGGCGAGTCAAGTTTCTTGTTGATGAGAGGATTTTCTTGTTACTTATACACCGAAACTTTCAATTTCGCGATCGGAAGACATACAATTTGTTTCAGCCTTACAGTACAAATTGGCGGGTAAGGGAGATAATCCATTATAGTTACTAACATACAAAATCCATGATTTCTAAACTTCGAAGGTATAATTTTTTTACTTGTTGATATTATTTGTTTGTACTTGATGTTTTAATATTACTCCCAGTACCAGAAATTCAGATAAATGTTTTAAAATAATTAATTATTTAAATTGCAGAAATTAGAAACAAATGCTTTATTACTTATATAACTATACCAGGGAGATAATATACCACAAAGCACAAACTAAAATATCAATTCACTGTTCATCAATGAAGATAAAGAAAAATAAATTGTAATCCGTATACACCAATGAGTAATCTGTAAACTGTCTAAATATGTTAAAACATGTTTATAGAAATACTGAGTACAGTCGAACTTCGATGGGTCGAACAGCCTGCGGGGTTAAGTTTTAGTTCGACCCATCCGTTGTTCGACCCATCGGGATTTTCTACTGTAACCATTTCAGATCTACGAGTTGGTCAGTGTACTAAGTGAAACAAGTCGTCATTACGACACGTTGTTTCATATAAATGCGCTTACATTTGCATTTACGGTCGATTGTCACAGTCGTTTATTAACAGAAACGGGCTTTAATAAAATAAAGAAAGCGGCAAACTCATGTGTGTTTTTATTTACATAGCCATTATACAGCAATAGAACATGAGAACAACAGAAAATGATTACGAAATACAATTGGCGGACTTGATTGCCCCGTCCGATACGATCATGTGAAAGCATCTCTGAGTTTGTACCTATTGGCATTTGCGTAATTTCATGACAAATATGTATTTGCCATAAAATGATGCGCATGCTTGTAGGTATAAAATTACATCGCTCGTCATACACTGATAAATCAATAGATGCATGCCCAGTCGCCCCATCACTACTTCGGACCCGGAACCGCATTCACTGCATATCATAATTTACTATCACATGGAACCCAGTACAAGTTATACATGAAAGTTATACAACACGTCCGGTATTGAAGAAGTCTGCTATCTCGCCTTGCTTCGTAGTCTTCCGCTTCACCTGCACGATCACAACACGTCTAAATACCTTATCATCAATGCATAATTACCACGTATGCTGGTCACGACTGCCGTTATTGTATACGCTCAAATGACCACTTGAGATTTGTTTGACAACCGGTTAACAATAGGTGTGAAAGTCAATCAACTAGTCTGGAGACAATCGTCTGACATGTTCGAGTTTTTTGTGTGTTTATAGTGGATTTATACACGACCTGGTGCGTGACAGCGATTCGAGGCATTGAGGGTTGTTCGACTTTCACAAGTTCGACCTATGCCGGGTAGTTTTAACGTATTTATATAGGAATTCTGCCGGGACCTAAAGGCTAGTTCGAGGCAAGCATGGCTGACGAGTTTACCAGGGTTCGACCCATCGAAGTTCGACTGTACTTGGGACTCAATGGTTTTTGAGACAAAAACAATATTTAATGTTAAATTATTTTATTGGTTTAACATGTTAATACAAATAATTCCAGCACAAAAATATTTACACAAGTCCCTAACATTTGATTGGCCCGTAGCAAGTCTCTGTCCAAAATTTATATCCCAGTAAACTCCCACGCCAAACTACTTTCCGTAACCGTGAGGCGCAGTTAAAATAATTCTTAAGAAAACAGAAAATAAACACATTTTCTTGATGAATTTATTTCAAATGCTGGAATTATAAGGAATGAATGGCCTTTTTGTTGAATTTATCAGGGATATAAACTTCTAAAAGTCGCGGGAATACTGGACGAGGCCTTCCGGCCTTCGTCCAGTATTCCCGCGACGTTTCCAAGTATATACCCCGATAAATTCCAGATAAAGGCCATTCATTCCTATAATGTCTCCTCTATAAGCCAGCCAATGGTGGCCGGCTTAGAAACGCTGTACTGTACTGCGTTAACTACATACTAAAAGACAGGTCAGCGTACACTTGCGCTAATATCGCATCATCAGCGAATCTACTGAATTAAAATTATATTATATTGGATAATTCTAAAAAAGTTAATTGCCTAACCTTTTTCAAAAAAGGTATTAATACTTCATACATTTTCCTAAAATGTTGGGCAAGTAGCTTTTTTTTCTTGGCGAGTAGATTATAATTGTACTTGCCCGGCCGGGCAAGTATATACAGTGGATATTTCTTAGCCCCGATATCACATTTCTATCTATTTACATAAATCTCAAAGCCCTTTTAGGGACTTAGATATGTGGATTATCTTATTTTATTTCATATATACCGGTACATGTAAATACAATTTCAAGGTTCCTGGTAATTAGCCATTGCCCATTTACAGCTTGGTGAACTTAAGCAGTGCGGATAAAGTGTCGTGCTCAAGGACACAATGCACGCCTCCAATAAGGCTCGAAACCACAACTGTTGGATCAGCCGATGCACCCACTACTTGGCATTTGCAGTCCACACATTTAACTTGTCATTGGAATTTTTTTTTTAAGTTTTCAGTCTGTTATAATAGTCATTACTGACCTGGACACTCAGCAGAGTTAAGCTCTATCAAATCATAGGAGCTTTATGGGATGAACGAAACCCGATGTGATAATCTAGTTACACTGAGGATTAGTATGAATCTAGAAGGAATGACAGCATTCATCATCTCAGTCAACGGAAGTAACTTCATTTACCTTTGACCGGCTCGTTAATTGTAAGTTACTAATCCGCATGTAGGCAGGGAACCATTTTTCAACAAACGGAAGTACGGACTGATTTCTTGATTTGTTTTGTCACTTATCTGAATAGGTAATCATGAATTAAATATTGTAAATGACATTAATATGGGCTATTTCTTGCCATGTGTTCATGTTAATGTGACTTTCCATGTTGTATGTCAACACAGGCACAAAAACAAAATCAGCTGGTGAACAGCAAGATAAATCACGAAACCAGTCAAATGTAGCCTAATTTTCGTCACTTCCGTTGGTTGAAAAAACAACAACAACAAATACATGGTGAATGTCCCACCTTCCCATATACTATAAATCCTGCGATAGCAGTCATTAACACATCGGTTTCGTTCATCCCATAAAGTGCCTATGTATCAAATAATATGAAATAGGCACTACCTATGACGGGCGACGTTAGTCTATGAAACTAAATTTACCAATTGATAGCTTTACCATGATGTTAGTATGCTATAAACGGTACCGTAGTATCTTGTAGTATTGCAGAACTACTTCCCGCAACTACCACGGTGTTACAACTTCTCTATTATAATTAAATGGTGTCATTGTCGCACTTCTCTTATTTGAACCAGTGATACAATTTAGATATTTCCGTTTCATATATAGTACATTAATACATGGCATAGTGGAGCGCGTGGTCGAGCGGTCTGAGGTGTCGGTCTGTTGATCTTACGATCGTGGGTTCGAGCCTCGCGTGCGTTGTGTCCTTGAGCAAGACACTTTATCCACACTGCTTCAGCCCACCCAGATGTAAATGGGTACCGGCTAAATACTGGGAACATCGATTGTATTTGATTGTATTTGATTGTATGTACATATACTTATGAATAAAAATATGATCCACTAGTGAGGGTATACCAGTATACTGGCAAAAGCAAAGCATTATAGAAACTGTATTAGTACATTTACGATCATTTTAAGAAACAAGAGGGCCATGATGGCCCTAACTCGCTCACCTGACTCCATGAACACCAGAGGAGAATGTGACATTGAGTTCATGTGTTTTAAAAAAAGTGTGCTATTTTTAGATGGCGGCCATCTTGGATTAGCGATGACCTCCGTCTTAACAACTGAAAAGGCTTCACCCATGGACCATAACTGTGAAGTTTGGCCACCATGGGCCAAGCGGTTCGTGTGAAGAAGAATTTTGAAATCTCTAATAAAAGAACGACCTTATGACCTTTTGGCGGCCATCTTGGATGACATGAACATCCAATTTCAACAAAAAATGTACCAGAGTGGTCGCCTCTCTGATACCTTCAAGTTGATATAGACATGACCAAATTCGATCAAAAATAAAATTTGACCCCAATTTGACACCACAGGTCAGGCCCATTTTTGACCCCGGGGTCACCATTTTAACAACTTTGAAAGAGCATTGTACATCGATCATTCCTACCAACATTCGTCGAAATCCGGCTGGCAGTTCATGAGAAGAAGATTTTTTCAGAATTTGTGCTATTTTTAGACGGCGGCCATCTTGGATTAGCGACGACCTCAGTTTTAACAAATCTGAAAAGGCTTCACCCACGGACCATAACTGTGAAGTTTGGCCACCATGGGCCAAGCGGTTCGTGTGAAGAAGAATTTTGAAATTTCTAATAAAAGAACGACCTTTTGACCTTTCGGCGGCCATCTTGGATGACATGACCATCCAATTTCGACACAAAATGTACCAGAGTGATGGCCTCTTTGATACCTTCAATTTGATATAGACATGACCATATTTGGTAAAAAATAAAATTTGACCCCAATTTGACCCCACGGGCCATGCCCATTTTTGACCCCGGGGTCACCATTTTAACAACTTTGAAAGACCATTGTACATCGATCATTCTAACCAAGTTTCGTCAAAATCCGGCTGGCGGTTCATGAGAAGAAGATTTTTTAGGAATTTATGCTATTTTTAGATGGCGGCCATCTTGGATTAGCGATGACCTCCATTTTAACAAATCTGAAAAGGCTTCACCCATGGACTATAACTGTGAAGTTTGGCTACCATGGGCCAAGCGGTACATGTGAAGAAGAATTTTGAAATCTATAATAAAAGAAGGACCTTTTGACCTTTCGGCGGCCATCTTGGATGACATAACCATCCGATTTTGACATAAAATGCACCAGAGTGATCGCCTCGTTCAGGCTCGTTGATACCTTCGATTTGATATATAACATGACCATATTCGGTCAAAAATAAAATTTGACCTCAATGGCCCTACCCATTTTTGACCCTGGGGTCACCATTTTAACAACTTTGAAAGAGCATTGTACATCGCTCCTTCCTACCAAGTTTTGTCGAAATGCGGTTGGCGGTTCTTGAGAAGAAGATTTTTGAAGAATTTGTGCTATTTTTAGACGGTGGCCATCTTGGATTACGTAATGACGTCATTTTAACAATTTTGTAATCACCCTACCTAAGGACCATGACCATGAAGTTTGGTGACTATAGGCCCAATGGTTACCGAGGAGAAGACGTTTGATAATGTTCACGGACGGACGACGGACGATGGACACATTGTGGTAACAATAGCTCACATGAGCTTCGCTCAGGTGGGCTAAAAAGTAACAAGGCTAAGAATCTTAAGTGATATTATTCCCAATTTTCACAATCTCAGTCGTCATTGAGCACGACGAGAGTTATACACATTTTGCCCATTTTTGGTATGAATTGTGTTAAGTTTTACATTTACTTTTTTTGATTAACCCAGTGCTGTGTCAGATGTGTTTGTATCCTGGACTACAGCAACAAGTGCACTAGACGCACACTTGCAATGCATACTTTGTTCTGGTAGTTGTGTTCCCCAATTATCCCTCCCGGTCGCTTGACTATGTCTTGTATTTTTAAACTCACATCAGCGAAGTTAAGTGCAACGTATGGCGGCTATAGAAATTCTCCAGGTGTGTCCTTCCAGTGATGCTATTATTTTCTCGAACCCTGGTGGTCTTTGAGCACATTTTGATTATTTTTCGTATTAGTTTGGTCATTTTTACATACAGCTTCACTTCAGCTGTTGGTAAGAACTGTGAATACAGCACAGGCCATGTGTATTTAATACATGTATGTAATATACTTGAAAATGTTATTAAAATATATGCCATTAAATTTCCATATACAATAACTATCTGCCATTAAATGCCCATATACAACTAAACATACTTTGAAATATCAACACATATTTGCAAATATTTGCCATTAAATGCCCATTTACAACTAAACCTACTTTAAAATAGCAATAAATATCTGTAATTAATGTCCACTTAATGTCGATCAATTATCTGATCAATTGTATGGCACGTGACGGTCATTATCGAGTTTTACTCTTAATTGCCTAATTGACGAACCGGACGCAGCGTTGACGAAACCTCTCAGTTGACGAAACCTCCAGTTGACGAAACCTCTCTGACACCCTTAGTAATACCACGTGTCGTAAAAACACCTCCTGCTTGGTTTATCGGTTTACGGTAAAACAAATTTTACACTTTCAATCATATGTTCAACCTAGTTTCAATGAATGGTAAGTTTTCATATACGCGTAACATAAAGCGGGCGACAAAGAGTCGCCCGTATCAATTTCCTGGATGTACCGCCATTGCATCATGTCACGAAAACACATGACACAAACTATATTTTGAACGTTGTGTCAAATATACGGAACACATTCGTTAACTTCAGTTGTAAGTATGTTTATAGACATACAAATAATGTAGTAAGTCGCGTGGCGTGGCTTCTATGAGTGCATAAATGTAAGAAAATGTATAATTTACGACACAGATTTGTATTTACATTGTCTTTTGTTGTTTTTGTTGTTGCTGTTGTTATTGTTGTTTTGTGTCGTGATATTCAGCCGCTGACTTTTCGGTTAATAGACGAAAACTACATGTATGCGATATCTCTAAATAGAGCAATGCTAGACGATGATCTAGCCAGAACTGCCAGTACAGGTAAGCAAACCGACTTAATATTTTGGATTTTAGTATGACATTGACACACTAAATAAAACAATAGGAAACTGATTCGGATATATGCGCTTCAACCCATCCAAATGTCAAGTAATACACATTAAAAAGGTTTCGCTCACACATCAAATCACTTTGCAGACTTCACGTACAAATCCACCAATCTGTTCCATCAGAAACTATCTCGGCATGACCATATCCACCAATTTGTCATGGAACAGCCACATTGAAAATATTACCAATAAGGCAAACAAAACTCCACAGTATAAGTCCGCATAAATATCCACTTACAAACAGTAAAACTAAGGAGCACACTTATGAATACACTTCCTCAATTTGGGACCCACATACAAAAGAAAATATACACAAAACTGAAAAGGTCCAGCATCGCGCTGCATGCGGGATACTAAATGACTACCCCACATAACACAGTGTCTCAGATATGCTAGACAAGTTAGGATGGCGCACCCTTTAACAGCGCAGATCAGACGCCCAACTGTGCTTATTCCACACACTTGTTAATGGTAAAGTCGCTGTACCCGTCCCTCAATACTTTCATGCAACGGACAGGGTTACTCGATATTGCCATTCAATGACCTTCAAACAAATTCATACTTCAAAATATTTCTATAAATGCTCCTTCTTTCCTTTGACCTATGGAACGTCCTTCTCTCGGAGGTTGCCAAACTCGAAGACGTATATAAATTCAGGTTACACATTGCTAACCTCCAGCGTACAAACCATTCTCATATTATGCAATGTTTTTAAAACGCTTTTAGTATTTTCATACTATTTGAACAACTTCCGGTACATTTAGACATATCAATACTTGCTTTACTGTCGTCACTGTGTCTCAGAGGATGTCCCCTATATTCAATACGCATTTCGTTGCTTCAAGCGAATTACATATTTCAACCATTTACAATATTTCGTTAGTTCGAATTCCAACATTGTGTTACATTGAATACTGCCAGAAACTGTGAGCAACTGGCGAGATCAGTTTGATTACGCATTTTCGCTATACACGTGCCAGTAAGGAAAATTTAGGAAATATTTTTTTTAATTCTGCAATGATACAATACTACATTTAGAAAGAAATGTCCATTAGAGACACCCGTCTACGTCATTCAAAATAACATAAATACTATTAAATTACCATTTATTGCAGACAAATAGCGTTTGTTGCCCTAGTTATTTTTCAGTCCATAATGGACATAGCAGGGGCGCCGGAAGCAAATACATATTGGCATGCACCCCATACTTTTTTTTAATTCTAGATGTCATTTCCTGCATTCTGCTGCATTTAAGATACAACTTTAAGAGGTATCTCATACACATTTTTGTTTTGCCAAAATATTGGGGCGGCGGCCACTGACCAAGGATTTCACTGACTAAGGATTTAGTATATGTGTCTGCATTGACCCCTTCAATCATTATTTCTCCCTGAAATTTATGAATTTTCTCCACTGTGATTCAAGGAAGATAACTCGAGATGTCAGCTATTTACATTTGACTGTGGTGTTCTCCCTTTTCATCAATGACTACTGTCAGTATAAGTATTAAGGCTGATTTCTCAAATTTTGGAAAACATGAGTTGTAATATTTGGTTGTGACTGGAGAAAGGGCCTGATGAGATTTGTTACAAGTTGTAGCTCCTGGTCAAATAGCACTCATGTAGCCTGATAACGATATATATAGCTTAATTGCTGCATGACGGGTGTTTTATTTCATTGATGGAATAGCGAACAGTGCAGATCCTGATCAGACAGTGCGGATGCACATGCTGATCTGGATCCACAGCTGTTGCAAAGCCCATAAGTCACATTTCTACAGTAACAATCACATATTATAGACTTCCACAAATCAGTCCAGTCTATCGCGCGATAAACGTGAATTAGACCGCCGATTTTTAATTAGTCTAAATCCCCGGTGGCTGCCCGCTCCATTCCCTAATCCCTAATAATTCATGATACTGGCCAGCAAAGACTTGCAAAGACTTGGCATCACTTCAAAGGTGATATATATATGATAACATGACCTTTTCAAAAACATCTTAGATTTAATTCCTCGCTCCATTGCCGAAGCAGCAGTAACAAATACAATACACTCACTGGTGCTGCATTCCGTACAGGCGTATTTTTGTTCATGTAAAAATGTATCGGTTTCATGACGAAACGTCAAACAGCTCTATTAAGACTACTTAGAGCTAAGTTAAACGCATATACACAGTTTCGTCTTGTAAAGGGTGCAAAATTGCGCCGGTTACTAGAAGAAAATGTGTTTATGCAGTATTTGCTGCATGCAGCTGCAGTGAATGGGAATTCGTCAGGAATCCAGCTCCTATTTCGCCGTGGAGATGTCAGTTAAGATTAAATAATAATAATTCTCAATAATTAGTTGTACCCACAGATGATGGGAAAAAATAATCTGACAATCTCTCATTGTATACATATATTAATAGCATACTATATATACTGTCATGTGATTTTTCCCCGTCACATGTAGTTGTACCATTATATGTTTCTAAACTAGTATAAAAAACATGACGTGACGTGGCGTTATTATAATTATTATATATTTATATTACACATTGACTTTTAACTGAAATTAAGACATTAACACCTTTTCATTGCCGTGTTACTTCTGGTCAGAATTGAATGTCAACTGCATAATTAAAACGTCAGTGGAATAAGAGGACTAACTCACTCATAGACTTAGCCCCCTTCTCCCACTGGCCTCTTCAATGTTGACCGCAGCTATGCGTGCGCATCGCCACGTGCGTGTGTGTAAATCCATTGACGACTGACGGTCTAGCCAGCGCTATTTTTACTACAAAGCAACACCGCAGCTTCCCTTGCTGCACCCCATGACTCCGGCCACTGGGTCAAACTGGACGCCATAACAGAGCGGTTATATAATTTCTTGACTTGACCCAGCGAGGCAGCGGTCAGTCAGATGAAATTAAACAAGCGATGCGAGGCGTGCTTTCTTATTGTCAGACTCTTAACCACACCGAGTGCGAATAATAGGTGCGTTACGGCTTTCAAACTTCAATTGGATTACCCTTCTTTTCATGGCGGATTAAGATGTCAGGTATGTAAGCAAAAAGTAGTGTGTATTAATACGCAATTTCATCCGTTTTTGCGCGTGTTATTGATTGCGGCCGTGTTTGTGTACACATACAATCGGTAAATGAAGTCAGGTCATCGCCAGGTCATGACCATCGATTTAACGGCACTTCTCAAGGCTGAATAATACTATGAGCCGTCGGTTGGTTGATGAAAGGACATTGGGTGTCCAGTGTAGATCCTGATCACAATTGAAGGTGTCAGTGGGAAAAGTGGCCCCACCCTCTTGTGGAGTTAGCCCCCTTCTTCCACTGACAAATTGTAATTGATAGACACTATATTGATAGTGATAACAGCTTGTTTTGCAGGCAAACGAACAGCGCAGTATTGACTGAATGGCGACTAGCGTAAACACTGATCAGACTGCGCAGACTGCGCATTTCGTTTCGCAGCTGAGTTGCGCTACACTGGTCGCCAGGTCGCCACACCCCCCCCCCCCCCCTTCCTCCCCCCTCGCCTTTGTTCGTAGCAAATGTATACACTGTAACCTCCCTAAACCTGACATCCTGGGTGTCCGGTTTAGAGAGGTTGCACTGTAAACCAGTCAGATACCTACTGCAAGACACGCGTGGGCGCTTTGCCATCACGAACAGACGTACTCAGCGGATATAGATTGCCATGAACCCCCCGATTAAAATTAAGTGTAACTAATTTGTATTTGTGTCCTGTTTAGAGGGGTTCGACTGTATATATTTTTGTGACGCCAATGAGACGGAAACGGGTGGAATAGATACCAACTTCGATATATTGTCACTGCTTCCAATGAGATTTCGCAATTACGTGTATGTGCAGAAATGAGAAGAACGACAACTGTACATGTGGCTATGACTGGAGAAATGGGGCTTATGGGGTTTGTGACCATCGTAGCTCCTGATCAAATAGCACGCTGCTGTAGCCTGATAATGATCTATATTGCTTATTGCATGGCTGGTGTTTCATTGATAGACTGGGGACCAGTTCAGATCCTGATCAGACTGTGCGGATGCACAGGCTGATCTGGATCTACAGTGGTTGCAAAAACCCATAATTTCTCCAGTCAATGACACTTACATGGCGACTATTTACTGTGTAAATACATTTGTAGGGCTGTAGCTTATGTAATCTCAGCTATACGATGTCCTTTACTATTTCATCTGTCGTTTATATTTCCTGTATCCTTCAAGAATATATAAGACAGATTACATAGTAAAACAGGGATTCCGCTGGGGAAAATAAAAAAATCGCCATTTCAAAAAAAAAATAAAAAAAATTGAAATGCCGATTTTTTTTTCGAAAATTGTAATTTTTTATTGCCAATTGTTTATGTTTATCGCCAATTGCGAAAGTGGCGATCGCCAGCTGAATCCCTGGTAAAAGACGTCCGCTGAGGTTATCTAAGCTGGTATCGCTGCTGCATGTACACTATTGGTATGGTATCAACGTTATGCGACTGTCTGGTATTTATTAGCATTTGTCCATTTTCAGCCAAGCTGGGTGGGGGTGGGTGGGGCTGTGGCAGGGCAGTGGTAGATAGTGATCCTATATTGCATACCCACTGTGGTCCTGCGTGCAGTATACTAGGAGCTAATCTGATTGCTAATGGACGTAATACTACTTTAATGACAGAATGGCGACCGGCAAAATTTGTGTTACAGGTCTTGTCTTCCACCGTGGCGTAAACGCTGATCAAACTGTGTGGATGCACTGGCTGATATGGGCTACATGGTCGCAAAGGTCACTTATATCAGACGGCGACCCACATACATGTACATATTTGTTGTATTTTGGTAGAAATTATTTGAAACGGTCGGTGACAAAAGGGAGAATTAGGCCCCTTATCTCACTGACCCCTCCATTTGTTCGTGTATGTAGCATGTTGCATGTGTACTATTATATTATATCGTGGTCAACTTAATGTGGTATTTGTATTATTAGCGGGGTGTAATATATGACTGTGACTGGAGAAATGGGGCTTATGGCATTTGTTGCCAGTGTAGCTACTGATCAAATAGCAAACTTCTGTAGCTTGATAACGATCTATATTGCCTGTTAGAAGCACGATATTGTTTCATTGATGGAATGGCGAACAGTGCAGATCCTGATCAGACTGTGCGGATGCACAGGCTGATCTGGATCTACACTGGTCGCAAAACCAAGAGGCCCCATTTCACCAGTCACAGCCACATATATGATAAGTCTGATAATCTGACTGACTTATCTGATACAATTGACATAGTCAAAGGCCAAAGTTATAACATATAAGCGTCAACAAACTAAGGTGGCCATTAAGGTCATTTGTTTTCTTAATGTTCATCTTTACGCATCGTAAGTAACGCATGGTAAGTCGCCCTGTGTTACTTGCTTGTATTGTATATGAAGCGCAGAAACAACGGAACAAAATTTAGGTTATTAAAGGTACATGCCCACTCAGTAGTCACAACATGTTCTCTATATCAGAGACATCCTCCGAGACATTTTTCTGGCAAAATAAACTTTCATTCACCATTACCCCACGTATTGACTGGCATTATTATACATTTTATATGTGACATACATTTCCCCACTGATATTAGGGGCTATAACCGTGTTTCCTTAACATGTTAACGGACATTACTATTTATTCTCTGCATTTATTTTTTGTTTTGATGTGCAATGATCATACTTTATAATCTGAGGAAAAATATTGTTTCAGGTGACGCATTTAAATGATTATATCTGTATAGCGGGTACTCGTAAGTTTAAGAACTGGTAGAATAGTTACACACTTATACATTTACTTAATTACTATAAAGAACATTTTGTGCCTACTGAGTGGGCATATACCTTTAACTTTCGTTTTTCACCCATATTGGTTTCGAAACAAAATGCATATACACGTATTCCGTAACTAACGTGCATGTGCAGTTAAATTGAACTTTCGACTTCATTTGGAGGGAAATATGGACGATTCTTGAAATCAATATCGGCGAAAAACAAAGCAACGGAAATTCAATAAGGGAGGATATTCCTGTAGCCGATTTCATCAAAATTGCAAAGTATACTTTAGTAGCAAAGTATACTTTGAGGGAGAAATTTTCAATTTTATGATAAATTTATTAATTTTTATTATACTGAATTTATTACATTATCACAGCCAATTTGGCTGTGATAATGTAATAAATTCAGTGTAATAATTATGCATACTTTTAATCATCAAATATATGCAGTTGTTAGTTTTATATGAAACAATGCATTTCAAATGATTACTCCCTCAAAGTATACTTTGCTAGTAAAGTATACTTTGCAATGTTGGTGAAATCGGCTACAGGTCCAGGCACAGATTGCAATTTCCCGTGGCTTGTCCGTCGAAAACCCGCCTTCACTTGGGTGTGGACGACATCTGTAGCCGATTTCATCAACAGTGCAAAGTATACTTTACTAGCAAAGTATACTTTGAGGGAGTAATCATTTATTTTTCCTGAAATGCATTATTTCATATAGAACTAACAAATGCATATATTTCATGATTAAAAGTATGCAGAATTATTATACTGAATTTATTACATTATCACAGCCAAATTGGCTGTGATAATGTAATAAATTCAGTATAATAAAAATTAATAAATTTATCATAAAATTGAAAATTTCTCCCTCAAAGTATACTTTGCTACTAAAGTATACTTTGCAATGTTGATGAAATAGGCTACTGAGACACGCCACGTGATATTATACCTAAGAACATGTGCGTTATCTCATGTAAATTATGTACAAATTTACGATATTTTCCTCAAAAGACGTCGATGGTTGACGAAATATTCATAGCAAATGCGGAGAACGTTTCGTCATCTTTCGACGTCATTTACAGAAAACGTCACAGTTTCTGTAAATATTTTTCATGAAAAATAGCACATGTTCTTAGGTACAAAATCACATGGCGTCTTTTATTTATAGGTTCATATTTGAACATCGTGAAATGAGCGGAATCGTCGTGGTTCATCTCATAGCTGTATAAAGTTATCATGGGAAAACAAAGAACAAAAGTCCGACTTGGTGCAAAGTAGTTGTGGGCAGGTAACTCTGCCAATCCTCTCGTCCGTTGAAAAAACAACAACAAATGCATACTTACTGTTATTATAGGAATGAATGGCCTTTTTGTGGAATTTATCGGGGTATAAACTTGGAAAAGTCGCGGGAATACTGGACGAAGGCCGGAAGGCCTCGTCCAGTATTCCAGCGACTTTTCCAAGTTTATATCCCTGATAAATTCAACAAAAAGGCCATTCATTCCTTATAATTCCAGCATTTGAAATAAATTAATCTAGAAAAGATGTATTTATTTTCCGTTTTCTTAAGAATTATTTTAACTGCGCCTCACGGTTACGGAAAGTAGTTCGGCGTGGGAGTTTACTGGGATATAAATTTTGGACAGAGACTTGCTACGGACCAATCAAATGTTAGGGAATTGTGTAAATATTTTTGTGCTGGAATTATTGCATATTGCAGACACACATCCAAAATACTTGCATAGTGCCTTAAAACGGACTAACTGTAGTCGAGTTCACCAATCTTGCTAAGTACACTGTAAGGATACATTTATTAATTTATATTTAATAAAATAAAATATTTTCTGACCAAATTATTATAATGAATTTATTACATTATCACAGCCATTTTGGCTGTGATAATGTAATAAATTCAGTATAACAATTCTGCATACTTTTAATCTGTACGAGTCGTCTCATTTTGCAAGTAATTTTCATCCCCTTTTTTATAAAAAAAAGCAAACAAAGCATTGGATACGTTAGGAATTCCTTGGCGAGCCTCGTTTCCTAGCCTAGACAATAACCTGGTATTCTCTATATAGATGGCTTCCCCGCTCGATGACGTGTAGCTGGATATAGGTGCCAGAAAGCAACCGGGAATTGTACTTATTGTCAAATTGATTGTCCAATTCTATGCTGTCGGAATTGGGAGAAATTATTCCCAATGGTACGTCCTCCGCCCATACCCAGTTCACTTATTCGCTGCCCTATGACAAGTGAATTAGGGTCATTCGAATTGCAGTCGAACATTTCTAACCCGAACGAAATAAGTTAGTTTTGCTTAATTTTGATTCGATTCGGCATATTTAAGGGTGAAAATTGGCTCGAACACCTTCCATACCCGCTTAATTTTGATATATTCGTTTCCATTTATCTCCGATGATAATGTATGTTCATGATCGCAAAGCACACACGCGTGTCTTGAAGTACTTATATGCATAGTTCACAATGGAGCCTCTCTATACCGGACATCCTGGGATATCCCCAGGGTGTCTGGCTTAGAAAGGTTCCACTGTACTACATTTTAACTGCAACATAGCGGTTGTTGTTGTATATTTGAGATCCATTATTTGACAACACGGTATCAGGATATGTGCAAACAGCGCATATCATGTTACACAAGCACGTACGTATCCGGACTTGAAGGCAACCAATATGAATCCACACTGCAGAGACCAACACATATTCATACTGGAGAGAGGCCATGATTGTCCATGTTATCAGTACTGTAGAGCGACTAACTGATATCCATCCGGACAGCGACCAACATTTATACTTACTGGGGAGCGACATACGTGCACCAATCCTTAATGCGGCCTTTGACCAGTGATTGTCGATAATGGAGAGTTTCAGCTGGTAACCCTACTGTAGAGCGACAAGCACGTGTTTATGGTGGAGTGCCACCAACAAGTATCCATACCGGAAAGCGACCAAAACGTATCCATAATGGAGAACCTACTTGAACACACATCGTTAACAACATATGCAATTCTTAAATGATGAAATATCCAAAATATACCAAATGCCCCATTTACTTGACATTTTAAGCTGGCATTTATGTTTTTGTATTCAGTGTACGAAGTTTTGAAGTTTGAATGTCTATATTTTCTGTCTATATTTTCTGATTAACCAAGTTGTAGATACCATATTTTCTGAGTGTCCAATCTGTGGCCGGCTTAGCGAGGTTCCATTGAATGCTTCCATGTTTTCTGACTGCTCGACGAGGTTCTACTCCCGGTAAATTCTCGCCAAGCCAGACACTCCGAAAAAGCCGAACACTCATAAAACATTGAACATAGTTGAACATGTTTGACTGCATTTACATACATGACACTAATACTGACAAGAAATTTCATACCACTTTAGCTACAAAATGTATCTTTATAGGTAACTTTTGAATGAAACAAAAGCAAAGGAGTTTTACTACAAGCATGGCAAGTGGTACAAACATTAGATTCATCTCGTCCCTCTGACATCGGCTAGTGCCGTCAGTCGGTGGAGATGGTCCTATGAGCTATGAGAGCATCGCAACTTTTTTGGGTCACTGGTGCCCGTTTCACTAAACATCGTAAGATTAAAATGTTCGTGAGTGCAAATTTTGGATCGTCTGAAATCTCAATTTATGGATTTACATTTATTGAGCATAGGCTGCATATGCGGCCTAGGCTCAATAAATGTAAATCCAATAATTACTTACAAGAAAACACTGATAATGTGAAATCTACAGAGTATCATAATTTTTCACATACGAACATTGTAGTCGTACGGAAGTTTAGTGAAACGGCCCTCCTGGTGAATACTACAACGTCCTAAATTTGGACTCGTATAGTATTCAACATTTATCCAGAACTGGCGAATCTCACCTTACTGGTAGACATGTGTTCAAAAACTAACATTGTTTTTACTCACGCACGTGATTATCATACGAGAGATCGGCAAATTTGGTAACCCAAAATTTGGCGATCTCGCGTACGATAAGCACAAGTGTCAATAAAAACAAACTTTGTGGGATTATTTGCACGACACGTGTCTGCCGATAAGGTGATATTCTCCGCTTTCTGGGTAAATGTTGAATACCATACGACACAATATATAGTTCGATATCGAGTATATTTGAGAGCCGTCCGCGCCATGCTCCCACGTGGTCGCTGCTTGTAATGTATGTTGGTCCGGTGCCACTGTGTGTTGACCGTGGGCAGCCGTGTTTGATTGGATATTATGCAGGGGCTTAGGATCCCAACGGTGCATCTCATAAACGAAGGTACTTTACGTGGTAGTATTTATTATTTTGCAGATGTGTCGCTTGATTATATATGTAATATCTTTGATTGCTGTGAGAAAATAGTAAGTATGCGTCGCCACCGTTCATGAATAATTTATAGTCGGTATGTTGATACGAATGTTTCTGAACTGTATAGCGTTTGTGTCCAGTTCCTCATATTGTTCAAACTGCGGAGAGGAATTATTGCATTAAGACGTGTGCAATAATGAGTGTTTCGCGAGTGGTCAGCAGTCCAGTGTGCATAAACGATCGAATTATTGACGTTTTCTTGTCTGACAGACAGCTCGCCAGTGCATAGAATGACCGCTGAGAAAATTCCTTCACTGACCATTCCAGTATGTCAATAGTGTATCACGGATTCCACTGGAATTTTAGCATTGTTATCCAAATAGAGAACTTGGATAGCTGCAACTATTGTGTGTGTTTAATCTGGAATTGGTATGATAAGGTTTGTATATCTAGTATTTGATATTACTATGTGTTCGTATGTTATCTACAATGTGAATTTGATAATAATTAGGCACCGACAAGACATGTCTGCCATATTGTAATTCAAAGCGCTAGTGTCGTTCTGGAGAAATTGAGGATCTTACATACGTGTTGATGTAATATGACAGGGATTAACCCATTTCAGTCTAAGGACACGATATTTTTTGTAAAATAAATCTCATTATTACACTCTTGCACATTATTTGCACGGGTTTCGCTGTGAGAGAAAACCCGTAATCAACTCCTTACAAATAATACACCGTGAAGAGAACACCCGTAATTGCGCGCCTGTTTTCTTGGTAACCACGAGCTACCATGGAAAATGTTTAATTTTTATTACAGTCAAAATAGAGTTATTCGAAAATTTAGAAAGGGTCTCGACTAATCTAGACTGTTAATGTGATTAACATTCCAAACATGCACTCAAATATATCTGGTTCATAGAAACAGCGGCGTAATTTGGATTTCAAAAAGTTTACATGACGTCACATTTGACGTCACACAACGTAACGTCAACACGCGGGAAAACACGTCATTGTATAACTATTCATGCGCACATCACAATTCATTGATTATAATCTCAAAAAAATAGACTAAATGTGCATATATATCCGCCGTGGAAGTGTAATAAATAGGATATTCCATCGTACATGTTTCAATAGCGGAAATAATACACTCGTGTCCGTCGGCATCCGTGCAAGCAACTCGTTCGCTACACTCACTCGTTGCTTACGCGGAAGCCGACGCACACTCGTGTATTATTTCCTGCTATTCAAAATGTACGATGGAATATCCTCTATTTATTTTTTTTGTTTATTTCTCCATAAAACGAATGGTAACATATACTTTCGAGATGAAATAAATAAAATAGGGATTTTTTTTCTCATTAACAATGTTTTCTTGTAAACACTTATTGGATTTACATTTATTGAGTAAATCCATCAATTGAAATTTCCAGACCATCCTAAATATGCCCTTACGAACATTTTAGTAGTACGAAGTTTAGTGAAACGGCTCCCAGATGACCACTACGAAGAATAATATTCCCGGCGCTATAGAACTCACGACACCACCAGCAAAGACAGAGACACTTGCGCAGTCTGATAAGGATATCCGCCAATCGCTAGCAAACAATGAGAGCAACATATTTTACAAGTGTCGACTTATTAACATTGCAGTATTACTGTGTAACATATAGCGTATTAACCCTTATATTAGACCGGTATCTAAATGTGTTTGTCGTCTGCTGTTTATTTTCTATTTTCCATTTTTATCATCAAAAACATGCTTGGACAGCACGTTAGAATAATTTACAACATGCTTTGACAGCACTTCAGAATCATTTCCATTGGAAATGATTCTGAAGTGCTGTCAAACCATGTTTTTATTGAGAAATAAGGCGAGATATAAAAGCAACAGCGAGACGACAATTGTTGTGAGTAGCGGTCTAAGGGTTAAATCTTTCTGAGTAAGTACTGTATTATCTTGCTCAGTCTATGCCAATAAAACTGCGTTATTTCGAGCACGAATTTGGAGAACGAGCTCAGACTTAACCAGTTCACCCCTAAGTAACTACTGGACTGTATTTTGATATGTTAATTTTGCAACCAGTCCAATTTTCACAACATGATTTTCAGACCAGTCCATTTTTATGAAAAGGGCGTGTTTTCGTTCTTCGAAATATGAAAATTACTTGCAAAAAGTGTAGATCCTAATGAGACGGCTCGTCACGAGCCGGTTCATCTGGATATACACTGTTTGCCAATACCACTATACAGGTCTGTGTTGTTGAAAGGGTTAACCCTTTGAACCCGAATGCCCGCAATAGCGGTTTATGCAAACACTGCAGATCCAGATGAGCCGGCTCGTCACGAGCCGTCTCATCAGGATCTGCACTTTTTGACAGTAATTTTCATATTTTGAGAACAAAAATACCCCCTTTTCATAAATGGACTATTCTGAAAACCATATTGTGACGGTTGGATTGGTTGCAAAATTAATATATCAAAATCCATTTCAGTTACTTAGGGGTGAAAGGGTTAAGCAGGGTCTTATAATGGAATACCTTTATGAAACAATTTTCCCCAACCCCGGGCCTGTCCATATTCTCAATAATACAGGTACTTGATTAACCCTTAGACCGCTACTCACAACAATTGTCGTCTGTTGTTGCTTTTATATGTTTCTCAAATAAAAATATGTTTCTCAATAAAAACATGGTTTGACAGCACTTCATAAATCATTTCCAATGGAAATGATTCTGAAGTGCTGTCAAAGCATGTTGTAAATTATTCTGTCAAAGTATGTTTTTGATGATAAAAATATAAAATAAATAGCAGACTACACAAAAATGAAGAACGCGGTCTAAGGGTTAATCAAGTCACTGATCAACCCAGAATCTTTTTTATTTTACAGGAATTCAATGAGCAATTTATAGGCTAGAACCTACAGTCAAATTTACTACTGTATGTATTGATGGCAGACGTGTGTTTACCAGTTCATAATTCCAGCACAAAAATATTTACACAATTCCCTAAAATTTGATTGGTCCGTTGCAAGTCTCCGTCCAACATTTATATCCCAGTAAACTCCATGCCGAACTACTTTCCGTAACCGTCAGGCGCAGTTAAAATAATCCTTAAAAAAACGGAAAATAAACACATTTTCTTGATGAATTTATTTCAAATGCAGGAATTATAAGGAATGAATGGCCTTTTTGTGGAATTTATCGGGGATATAAACTTGGAAAAGTCGCGGGAATACTGGACGAGGCCTTCCGGCCTTCGTCCAGTATTCCCGCGACTTTTCCAAGTTTATACCCCGATAAATTCCACAAAAAGGCCATTCATTCCTATAATGTATTGATGGCAGACGTGTGTTTACCAGTTCATAATTAAGTATATGTTACATTGATATCAAATGTGTGCTTGGCAATTCACATTCTACATTGATGGTAGAAGTGTATGTACCTATTCACAGCTATATGTTGCATTGGTGTCAGAAATGTCTGTACGAATTAACTAGTATATTAAATTGATGTCAGAGGTGCTGTGTACCGATTCACAATTAAATGTTACATTTATGTCAGAAGTGTGACAAATATTATTAACTGCGCGGATTATAAATGACATTTTTTCGTAGCCGCTGGACACAAACTTTATTTTTGCTTTGGCTCAATAAATGTGTCGATACTATATACCTTTAAACCCTTAGACCGCTACATAGTGAATTGTCGTCTGCTGTTGCTTTTATATCTTGCATTATTTCTCAATGGAAACACGGTATGACAGCACTTCAGAATCATGTCCAATGGAAATGATTTTGAAGTGCTGTAAAAGCAAGTTATAAATTATTCTAAAGTGCTGTCAAATTATGTTTTTGATGATAAAAGTGGAAAATAGAAAATAAACAGCAGACGACAAAAAATAAGATGGAAGTGTAAGGGTTCAACTGGATCTCTTATAAAAGGTACACTGTAACTTACCCAATCCCCATCCCCATTTCGCAACATGTTAACCCTTACAATGCTAAATATTGTCGTCTGCTGTTGATTTTCCGGTTTTCTTATTACAAACATGATTTTGACAACACTTAGGAATCATTTCCATTGGATTAGAAATAATTCCAAAGTGCCGTCAAACCATGACAATGAAGACAACACATGAAACAACACCGACGCCGACGACCATTTTTGTTTCCCGCCTTCTAAGGGTTAAAGGCAATTGCATGTACCATGGTTATACCGGGTAACTTAATTCTGAACATTGCCAACTTGCGAATTGCTACATATCGACACCATAGTAATTATCCGGTTTATGTAACCGCCAGCGTATTTTACGATTGGATCCTACATAGCAACAGAATATTCCCATTGGCGCGTGGATAATGAAATCCTGCGCGGGAGGAGCCGAGCGTATTGATCGCTAGTTACGCCACATTTCAGTCCGGGGCCCAACGGATAGCTAAAATGGCATTCGCTATACATATTCCAGGGCTGCAATAGACTGCATTCGTAGAAAGAGACGTTGTATCGGCGTGGTTTTATCCATCCAATGTATAACGTTTACATAACTTTAACTTTATCAACAGTCACTGGTGCTTCACGCCGTACCCGGTGTAAAATGTTTCACGTCGAAAAATGCACATTTTTGTCCTGACCAGATACCAATCAGCGCTATTAAAACTATCGCATAAACGCAATTTTCGTCCAGTAACCGGCGCATATTTCTTGCGCCAATCACTAGACGAAAATGTTTCATGCAGTATCTTCTGTATGTAGCTGAATGGGAATTCGTCAAGAATCCGGCGCCTATTTCGACGTGAAACATTTGAGGCTGGCGGGGAGTACTGCACTTTACATGCGTTTGTTTCAAATAGTCATCAAGAAAATACTGTGAATGACCATAATGTTTTATCTGAAATCCACGGAGTACCATACCGCCATCCTGGGGGCCGTTTCACTAAACTTCGTACGACTAAAAATGTTCGTAAGTGCAAAATTATGATAGTCTGTACATTTCACATTAACAAGGTTGGTCTTGTAAACAATTATTGGATTTACATTTATTGAGCATAGGCGTGGTTTTAAATGCTCAATAAATGTAAATCCATAAATTGAAATTTACAAAACGATCCTAAATTTGCACTTACGAACATTTACATAGTCGTATGAAGTTTAGTGGAACGGCCACCAGCAATGCATCGATAGTAGCTCTAGATATAAAATACCGTTCCGATACGTGCTATGCTACGGTATTTACCATGACAACGCACACCGTGTTTAGACACTCGTGTTTTCCCGCGTTTTGTAAGACGAGATGCGCAATTACACGCAGCCGCACGCTTGTGGATATTGGTTTTACAATTATGTCCGCAAGATTCTACTCCACAGATATCCC